>SJXQ01005480.1:0-113530 GCA_006408695.1 Aepyceros melampus | reverse complement strand
TCCATCTTAATTTGCTTAGTTATAGCTATTATATTTTCCCCAAGCAGATCTATCAAGTGCTTATCTGTATATCTACATGTTTATCGAATGCAAAATCTGTGATTTTTTTTCCCCCTCTGCTCTATAGTTGATCTGGCACACAGCTCTTCTGACCCCCATCTGCTGTATCTCTCTGCTGGTTTTCCTATTTCTGACAAGCCATTTATTTCTCTTTCCAGACTTATTTCCATACTTTGCTGAAACACATTATATCGTAGCTTTGAATGGGTAGGGTGGTATATAATTTGAGTCTGAATCTACTTTTATTTTGTCCTGCAACTCGATCATTTGACAAGGTGTAGGGCGAAAACAGTTTTACCTTAGAAATTTGAAGACACTGATGCACTCTCTTGTAGTAGCCCATGTCGGAAGTCCTGTGCCGTCTGCAGTAGCATTTCAGTGTATGTGACCTTTCTTGGGGGAGAGCCTTTTTGTTTGTTTTTGGGAAACTTTTAGAATCTTTTTGTCATCCTTTTCATCTTGAGATTTCTCTCCTATTCTGGGAGTTTTCTTGCCCCTGTTTTTTCTATTCAAGCATGTTAGGTTAATCATCTGTTTTCTTCTTATCTTTCCTTTCCTAGTTTTCATCTCTATCATTTTGTTCTACTTTCTGTGAGTTTTTTTTGGCATCTTAGTTTTTGTCTATCAGATATTTAATTTTCAATGTTGAAGAGCTCCTTCTTTCTCTATGATTATCTCTTTTTAAAAAAAAAAAGCCTGAGACTTCCCTGGTGGTTCAGTGGCTAGGACTCCATGCTCCCAAAGCAGGGGGCTCAGATGTGATCCTTGGTCAAGGAACCAGACCCCACATGCCTCAACTAAGACCCAGTGCAAATAAATAAATTAATTAATTGAAAAATAAATTTAATCTTTTCTTAGTCTATGAAGATATTAATTACATTAAATGATTAATTTTTCTCTTTCCATTTCCTTTGGATTGCTTTTTCTTTTGGGGTTGTTTTCAGATGTCCTTTTTATGAAGGAAACTTAAATTTCTTTGAGCCTTGTTTGATAGTAAGAACAAAGCTATGAAGTGCTGACCAGAAAGCTATAGGTATGAATGGGCCGGGGAATATCCTCTGGAGAAGGAAATGGCAACCTACTCCAGTACTCTGCCTGGAAAATTCCATGGACAGAGAAGGCTACAGTCCATGGGGTCTCCAAAGAGTCGGACACGACTGAGCAACTTCACTATATTTCACTATGAATGGGCCTCATCAGTTGGTTATCCAGCAGCCTTTTTGTTGAGAAGTTTCCATATGTCAGTATCAGCAAATCCTTTCTGGAGATAGTCAGTTTCTTCTAAATAGGTGCTCCTTCTCCCTGTTGGGGTGAGGAGTAAGAGGGGAAGCTAGCACCTGTGTTCTGGGAGCAGTGCAGATGAGAGGGGGCGGAGGCCCCTTCAGTTCAGTGTTCATAGGCATAATCTCCTGTGTTCAGTTCTGTGCAGATCCCAGTCCTCTGTCATGCCACATGTCCTCAGCCTGCAGCCTCTGCTTGAGTTACCCCCAAGGAAAAAAATTCTCAGATCTCTTAGAGGGGGCAGAGGAGAGGAGAGGAGTGTCAGAGATGCTCAGGGTCTTGGGTTCAGCTGTTCCCCACACCACCTTTGTGATTTATTTATTGGCTGTGGTGAGTCTTCACTGTTGCATATGGGCTTTCTCTTGTTGAAGCGAGCAAGGGCTACTCTTCCTTGTGATGTGTGGGCTTCTCATTGCGGTAGCATCTCTTGTTCTAGCACACAGACTCTAGGTGTGCAGGCTTCAGTATTTGCTGCTCCTGGGCTCTAGAGTGTTGGCTCAGTAGTTGTGGTACACAGGCTTAGTTGCTCCATGGCTTGTGGGATCTTCCCTGACCAGGGATCAAACTGGTGTCCCTTGCATTACAAGGCAGATTCTTAACCACTGGACCACCAGGGAAGCCTCTATCCCAGGGTAGTTACTCACCCCTGCCTTTTTCAGAATCTGGTGCCTCTGCATGCAGATAAACTGAGGCTTCTGCATGTGGGGGTGTTGGTGCTCACCTCTGCTAGTATATCTCACCTTTTATTTAGTTAGTTACCCCTTCTTCAGTTTCTTTCTCTTCATCTGTTCTTCTGTTGGAAGAAAGAGGAGATAAACTCATGGTTAATCTCTATTTTGAACCAGAAGACCTTTTTTCTGAGGACTGGAATTATATCTGCAGAACTACAGCTCACAGGCTGTCTCCTATGGGTGCCTCCACAGGTCAGCTTCCTATAGTTTTGACAACTGCAGTTCTCATCATGGTTTTCTTTCTTCTTTTTTTAAAAAATAAATTTAAAGTCCACATGCTGAGAAAATTGCCTTTTAAAATAGTGGTTAAACTCTTTGCACTTTGGTTAGGGAGGTATTACAATTGCTCTGTTTATCCGAGTGAGAAGGTGAAATTCAATGAGTTTATGTGCAAAAACTGTTTGAAGTCAAATTGAAGTCAGTATGGGCTGACCCTCAGGAACTTGCCCCATCAGTGATCCTTTCTCTTCTCCAACTTTTTTTGTTCTATTGACTTATCCTCATCAGATATGCTGAAGTCTCTCATCCTAAAAATCCTTCAACCCACCCTCTACTTCATGTTCCTCTTTGCAGTCTTCTGTCATCAAGTTTGTGGACAAGCACCTTGAAAGTTTGGTGTACATTTTTTAGGCCCTACTTCCATATCTACATTTCTCACCTCTTTGCACTATGTCACTTTCTTGAAACCAATCTTATCCCAGTCACCTCCAGTCACTTTGTTATAAACTTTCAGTTCTCATCTTTGGCACCTTAGTTATTTTCTTAAATGTTTTTTCCCCTTGACAACACACTCCTGAATTTCCTTCTGTTTTTTGACCATTATTTCTACTGTTGCTTAAACATTTATTCTTTCAGTTCAGTTCAGTTGCTCAGTTGTGCCCAGCTCTTTGCGACACCATGAACCACAGCACGCCAGGCCTCCTTGTCCATCACCAGCTCCCAGAGTCCACCCAACCCATGTCCATTGAGTTGGAGGTGCCATCCAACGATCTCATCCTCTGTCGTCCCCTTTTCCTCCTGCCCTCAATCTTTCCCAGCATCAGAGTCTTTTCAAATGAGTCAGCTCTTCGCATCAGGTGGCCAAAGTATTGGAGTTTCAGCTTCAACATCAGTCCTTCCAATGACACCCAGTACTGATCTGCTTTAGAATGGACTAGTTGGATCTCCTTGCAGTCCAAGGGACTCTCAAGAGTCTTTTCCAACACCACAGTTCAAAAGCATCAATTCTTCAGTCCTCAGCTTTCTTTATAGTCCAACTCTCTCATCCATCCATGACCACTGGAAAAACCGTAGCTTTGACTAGATGGACCTTTGTTGACAAAGTAATGTCTCTGCTTTTTAAATATGCTACCTAGGTTGGTCATAACTTTCCTTCCAAGGAGTAAGTGTCTTTTAATTTCATGGCTGCAATCACCATCTGCAGTGATTTTGGAGCCCCCCAAAATAAAGTCTGACACTGTTTCCATTGTTTCCCCATCTATTTGCCTGAATTGATGGGACCGGATGCCATGATCTTCGTTTTCTGAATGTTGAGCTTTAAGCCAACTTTTTCACTCTCCTCTTTCAACAGGCTTTTTAGTTCTTCTTCATTTTTTGCCATAAGGGTGGTGTTATCTGCATATCTGAGGTTACTGATGTTTCTCCCAGCAATCTTGATTCCAGCTTGTGCTTCCTCCAGCCCAGCATTTCTCATGATGTACTCTGCATATAAGTTAAATAAGCAAGGTGACAATATATAGCCTTGACATACTCATTTTCCTGTTTGGAACCAGTCTGTTGTTCCATGTCCAGTTCTAACTGTTGCTTCCTGGCCTGCATACAGGTTTCTCAAGAGGCAGGTCAGGTGGTCTGGTATTCCCATCTCTTTCAGAATTTTCCACAGTTTGTTGTGATCCACACAGTCAAAGGCTTTGGCATAGTCAATAAAGCAGAAATAGACGTTTTTCTGGAATTCTCTTGCTTTTTCCATGATCCAGCGGATGTTGGCAATTTGATCTCTGGTTCCTCTGCCTTTTCTAAAACCACCTTGAACATCTGGAAGTTCACGGTTCATGTATTGCTGAAGCCTGGCTTGGAGAATTTTAAGCATTACTTTACTAGCGTGTGACATGAGTGCAATTGTGCAGTAGTTTGAGCATTCTTTGGCTTGCCTTTCTTTGGGATTGGAATGAAAACTGACCTTTTCCAGTTCTGTGGCCACTGCTGAGTTTTCCAACTTTCCTGGCATATTGAGTGAAGCACTTTCACAGCATCATCTTTCAGGATTTGAAAGAGCTCTACTGGAATTCCATCACCTCCACTAGTTTTGTTTTTTCTTTATCTGTCCTATATGCAATTGTGATCTCTAGTGTTCAGCATGGGTCCTCTCTTCTAATTGTGCATTTTCTTCCACATAATTCTGCACCTTCTATGTCTTTTGTTGCCATCTAATGTAGTAAGTATAAATTAGTGTAGGGAAACTTATGATAGGCCATTTCTTGAATGCTTTTCCTTCTGACCTGGAGAATGAAGGGAAAGGTCAGGGAAGGATTCTTGCAGAAAGTGCTAAAAGTCTCAAACCAAGCTCACATTCTGGTGTTCACATCCATTGCACCAACTGCCTCTTGGATACTTCACCTGAATATCCCACAGACCACCTGAAAACCAATGTGTCTATATATTCACCATTCTTCCTCCTCTCCAGACCTCCTGACCCAAGGGAAAGGTGTCACCTCTTACCTGCTGCCCTCCCCTCCCCAAATCTGGTGGTCATCCAAACTTCTTCCTTTCTTTTAGCCTCTATCATTAACTTGTTAACCTCTAGCCATGCTTCTGAACATGTGGAATCCTCAGGGTGTCTCCTTCCCACTTCCACATCTTTTCTACAGCCCTTCATTCACCACTTCCTTTGGGAAACCTCTCCATAGGACTTCGCTGGTGGTCCAGTGGTTAAGACTTTGCTTCCACTTCATGGGGCATTGGTTCAGTCTGTGGTTAGGGAGTTAAGATCTGGCATGCCATGTGGTGGGGCCAAGATAAGTAAATAAATAAAAGCAAAACACCTCTCTACACCTATTGTCCTTGTTCAGTTGCTAAGTCGTGTCTGACTCTTTGCAACCCCATGGATTGCAGCACACCAGGCTTCCCTTTCTTTCACCATCTCCTGGAGTTTGCTCATATTCATGTCAGAATGCTGGTTAACCATCTCATCCTCCTGTACTTTCTGCCACAATTTCCATACCATCCTGTGCATAACTCTATCACAGCAGCCAATATTCTTCTATTGCTTTCTCTCTTGCCCTAATTGCCTCCCCTCACCTCTCCTACTTCATTATAGGTATCTTGAAGACAGTGTCCACATTTCTCTCAAGATGCTTCACTTTTATATGACTCAGTTTCCACATGTGGAAAGTAGAGATAATAGTAATTCCTGCTCTTGAGCTGTTGTGAGGATGGATGAATTCATGTAAAGTACTTGGGCTTCTTTCAGGCTCATGAAGTGAAGTGAAGTCGCTCAGTTGTGTCTGACTCTTTGTGACCCCATGGAGTGTAGCCTACCAGGCTCCTCCATCCATGGGAATTTCCAGGCAAGAATACTGAAGTGGGTTGCCATTTCCTTCTCTAGGAGATCTTCCTGACCCGGAATTGAACCCTGGTCTCCCGCACTGTAGGCAGGCGCTTTACTGTCTGAGCCACCAGGGAAGTGGTGGCTCATAGTAAGTGCTCAGTATAAGCTGCTGTTGGTAATCCTATTAGCAATATCATGTTTCCTCAATGTCTAGTATGGTGTCTAGCACACAGAGGGCTTTCTTTGTACAATTTCTCATATAAATAAATGGAAAAAAGACTAGACTTGTTCCATCAAAAGAAAGAGGTGTGATTGTTTACTCTGATTCACTTTTTTTTTTTTTTTTTTTTAAGAAAAAGGAGGGGGAAAGGCATAAAAATTCACAAAGGAAAAAGTGGTCTTTGTTTCTCCTCATACCCAGTTCTGATTTCCTTTCTGGCTGCTGGTCTTTCCCAAACTTGGCAACTTTGTGGCTATGAAAGGATTGTTGAGAAGGTTGGGCAGGAATGCCTCACAGATACCCCCAGTCGTACCTGGCAGTGTCAGCTTATCAGTGCTGTCTGTGGGTGGTGGTTGTGAGTATGTGAACTCAGGTATCTCTTCTTCAGATGTTCTGTGCTGAGAAATTTTTTCAGAAAGGTTGACAAGGGAGTAAATCCAGGCCATACCACTGCTGGTTCTGTTTAACAGAATCATATCTATTCTTTGAGATCCAGACGTTTGGAGATGAGTAGATTCTAGGTTTATCTCATGTGTTGCTTTATTTATTTATTTTTTTTAAAGAATTTCATGTTACTGAAATATTCTTTGTGTGCTCACACAAAGATTAAATGTGCAGTGATAAGAAAATGTATATCAGATAAAATATGCTTACTTTAAACCAAGTCCATATTTTAATTTACAGGAAGAGAAATTATCACAGCTAACAGGGTGCCAGGTGTTCACAGTTTGAGTTTTGATTGGATTTCGAGGAATCTCTATTGGACAGATTCTTCTTATAGGAGTGTCAGTGTCTTAAAGCTAGCTGATAAATCAAGACGTACAATCATCCAGAATTTAAATAACCCACGGTCAATCGTAGTTCATCCTACTGCTGGGTAAGTATGTTCATGTTTTCTTAAGAAAACAAGTAATGTCATAGGTATTTGGCAAATTTAGTAAATACAAGATTGAACCATGTAAATTGAAATCACCTTAGATTGTATCCTTTTAGCATATGCTGAAATTATCACTTTACCTCCTTTCAAAAACTTTCTCCTAAGTTTTGGCTTTCCCAGCCTTCACCAAACTGTCTTTTTTTCATAGTCACATAGGACCAAACAGTGAGTCACAGATTCTGTGGAGAAGGAATGAATATGCAGCAAAATTATCAGGAAAGGCTCAAATTCCTTCCCAGCTTTAATGCATTGATACAAAGCTTACCAAAGCTTTCTAAATCATTCAGTAGTTTTCAGAATGAAAAGTCTTTCAGACCATGAAGTGTTTAACCATTGCATTGTTGATGGAGTCAGGCAAGAAAAGACAGCATTTCACATCATCCCTTCTAGTTCTTACCTTTTTTATTTAAATATGTTTGATAGTTTGATAGCTTACCATAAAGTCTTAAGCCAGGTGGTTATGTTTTAACAGAGTAATGAAAAAGTGATAACTGGTAACTTACTAAAGCTGATTGAGGCTACATAGCAAACACTTTACATAGTGCATAATCTCATCTAATCCAAAAGCTGGTTTGTGAGTGAGACCTATTTTGGACCTCAGAGAGATAAAGTAACTTGCTCAAGGACCCACAGCTATTAAGCAACAGTTAGTATTAAAATTCCAGACCTATCTGACTGCAAAGCCTGTGTGTCTAACATATTTTAAAACTGACGATGGTATTGATAAGAAGTTTTATTGCCCGATAGAGAGTTAAATGTTGATTTTCTAGTGAATTTATCTTAAGCTAAGTCTTTGGCAGTGGGTTTTAAAAAGGCGTTAAATTCCTTTCCTAATCAGTCATTCATTTAAAACAATATGAAGTCACATTTCAGAAAGTTACCTTTTGGAAAAGACTCATTTTAGTTCTTAAGGCTCACATGAAAGAGAAGAGCTTCCCGCCCCCATACTTATATTTTTGCTACCCTTTGAAATTTAAAAAAAAAAAAAAAAGGCATAAAAAAGATGTCTTGGGTAAGACATCTTGGGTACATTGATTTGGGTGCATTTTTAATCAGGAATGAAATGCTTTGCTGCAAATTCCTTGTGGAAGATGATTAAAGAGTCATCTAGTGGATCCTGGGTGTTTAATCTAGAAAGAAAGTGAGAGAATATAAAATCTGTTTTTGTTTTGCTCGTTTATTTTATTTCAAGGACATGTAGTATTAATAATCTGAATTGTATCTTTTTAAAGAGCCTACTTGGTGGCAATAGTCTTGAAGTCTAGCACAATGGTTCTCTGCTCTGGATGCTCATTTTAATGCTATTTGTATTTTCTATATATATTTTTTAATATAAACCCTACAGAAAACTAGTTTGCAGCAGTTCTCCGGCAAATCTGTGTTTGTGTTAAATCTAAGTTATGTAGTTTGTGCCAATGTTAACATCTTTGATTTATTAACTCCTTTTCTAGTTATATATTTTTCTCGGTTTGGTACCGTCCTGCTAAAATCCTGAGAGCATGGGCTGATGGATCTAACATTTTACCTATATAAACACTACTCTTGGGTGGCCCAGTGGGCTGTCCATTGATTGGAGGTAAGTAGGAATCATCCCAAATTGCTGCTAAGGGAGACATATTGTAGTTGGCCAGCTTCTGCTGGGATGAAAATGTATGCATTAAAATGAATATTCTGAAAATTGTTAGATGAAGCAGAATAGGGCAAGACTCCGGGAAATAGAAGAAGGATTTGATGAAGTACTGGTCATGTGTAATTTTTACAGGGGCCATCTTGAGGATAGGAAATCTTTGGTGTCAACAAATATATATTTGCCTATATGCACTATGGGAGGATTTTTGGAATATCAGATTTTAAATTTTAAGATATTGATCTGTCAAGGAATATAGGAAACGGTAACAGGGTAAACAAGCTTAGAGATATCAAATACAAAAGCAGTTCATAGGAGAAAAAATAGGAAGAAATGTGTTTAACCTTTCAAACATAAGTCACTAACAGTATTTTTCCTAAATGTGAATTTAATAAGGCCAAAACTAAAATTCTTAACTTGAAGATAACATTTCAGGTTTTCTAAGACATTGAAAATCACTTCATGAAAAGTTGCTTTGTTTTTCTGGGGAAACATAAGACTATTAAACTTTGCTTAATGAATGTAAATGTGTCAACTGAACACGCTGTTGAGCTGAATTGCTGTTGTTTAGTTGCTAAGTCGTATATGACTTTTCTGCGACCCAACGGACTGTCCAACTCTTAGTCGTGTCCAACTCCTTCTACCCTGTGGACTATAGCCCACCAGGTTCCTCTGTCCATGGGATTTCCCAGGCAAGAATACTGGCCTGGGTTGCCATTTCCTTCTTCAGGGGATCTTCCTGACCCAGGGATTGAACCCATGTCTCCTGCATTGCAGACGGATTCTTTACTGCTGAGCCACCAGGGAAGCCCCTGATTTTGAATGCCCTTAGTATAACGTGTGCTCTTCTAGCTTCTGAATAACCAGTAACTAAGTATTTTGTTATTTTAGCTCTTCACGATTGTACTGGATAGATGCCTTTTTTATAAAATTGAGCACAGTAACTTTGATGGTTCAGACAGAAAAGCCCTGACCAATATACCTCAGTTGACACATCCATTTGGACTTGCTGTCTCTCAAGGTATGTTTTGAAGCAAAAGTGTTTTATTTATAAAACTCATCCTCATTTGGCAATCTCATAATTCCAGAAAAACTGGTCACTTATGAAATGGTGCTCTTATGTCTAAATAAAACATTTGGTTTGTTGATGAAATATTACTTTTTTTCTGTTAGAGACATTTTTATATAACAGTGCGTCTGTTTTCTTCCTTCCATCTCCCCTCTTGTGAGTATAGGCATGTTCTTGTGGGTTTAGTTGCTGGGAATAAGAATGTAGCTTGGCACCACAAAACAGGTGGTTTGCTTATTCTTGAGAGTTTCTGTGGATGATTGTGTAGCATGTGCCAGGCCAAGAGAGTAAGGAGAAACTAAAATCTACCCTGGTTCTGCTTGACAAACCATAATTAATCTAGTTAGAGAGGTGTTCTCCAGTGTTCTTGCCTGGAGAATCCCAGGGATGGGGGAGGCTGGTGGGCTGCCGTCTATGGGGTCGCACAGAGTCGGACACGACTGAAGCAACTCAGCAGCAGCAGCAGCAGAGAGGTGCCATTTTGTGATCCACCAAAGCCCCTACACTTACGCTAGCTGTGTCTCAGGTTGAAACTTTGTGCATGTGTGCTAAGGCACTCAGTTTGACTCACAAAGTATCTGACTCTTTGCGATTCTATGGACTATAGCCTCCAGGCTCCTCTGTCCATGGAATTCTCCAGGCAAGAATACAGGAGTGGGTTGCCATGCCCTCCGCCAGGGGATCTTCCCGACCCAGGGATTGAACCCACGTCTCCTGCATTGCGGGTGAATTCTTTTCCTTTGAGCCGCCAGGGAAGTCCTGAAATTTCCTACTGTGAATAACTGGCATTCTGCTTTAAAAAAAAGTAGACACTGACTATAATTCAAAGACTTTCTCATACACATGTAGTATGGAATGAATAACTAGTAAATATATTCATATTCCCCCTGTTTTCTGTGGAGGAGTGCATGTTATTTTAAAATATTTTAAGTGCTCTTGTGAGATTTTTGAGTCAGTTATAAATATGCAGCCCCCCTCTCCCCAGCCTGTGCATTCTTTTTCCCTTTCTACTAATACTGTCTGACACATCCTATTTTTTCTCACATAGGAACAGTATAAACATGTTAAATAAAAATGCAGTTTTTATTTAATTGCTGGTTTGCAGTTTGATTGCTAAATATGATTTAGTGAGTCCAATGACTGATTAGTCATTGATTAGACCATAGATAAGGAAAACTGATTTTATGATAAAATTTGTGACATCTTAGTCATTTTCTGGTCAGTTGGAATTTTTAGTTGGTTATTGCTTTTTCCGTTGGAAAACTCTATTGAAATATGGATTTATTTCCCTGCTCTAGTATCTTAGGTAAAAAGAACACAATTGAATTTTTGATGTTTAAAATCTTGTATGGTCTCTTCCATTTTCAGCTTTGTGGAGCATTATTGTCTTTTAAGGTGTAGGAACACTTATGTGGATAAAATTTTATTGATCCTTAAACATGCACTAACATTTCCTTCTTGAACTATGTCTATGCTTTGCCTTCTCAAAGCTCATTTTGAAATTTGAGAGTCAAAAAAAAAAAAATGTTCTCATTAAACATGGGATATAAAATGTTTGCTCTGGAAGAGAACTTAGAGATGAATTTTACTAGAAACATGAGCCCCCACACAGTGAAGATCACTCAGGAGTTTAGTGCTCAAGCTAGGATAAGAACTCAGTCTCCTGAGGCATCATCTCATATTGTATAAAAGAATCCTGAGATTAAAAAAATTTTTACCCATAGAGGTCTAAGCCCAATTACTATTAAGTACCATCACAATATTCCATATTCCAATATTCTTCCCTGAATCTGAACACTACTATTATTAAAAATATAGGCTTCTTCTAGGTAAAATCTCTCTCAGACATCTATACTAGCAACTCTTTCTACTGTTTTTATTCCCTAGCTCTGTGTCAGCAGTATTCTTCCAACTCTACTGTTTTATTAAGTCCTTAGCTTCAGAGGCTCAAAAGTCAACAAATAAATTTTTTCTTTAAGAAAAAAAAAAATATATATATATATAAGCTTCTAAAGAGTCATTTCTAGAATTACAAGTTATGGAAAACAGAAACACATTTATTTAAACAGATACTTATGAAAGAAGCTTCCCACATTTAGAAGAAGCATTACAAACATATTGCATTTTCCCAGGTGAGCTGTGGCAAATAAACTTATCACCATATTTCTTCTTAGACTATATATATGTTACTGATTGGAGACGTGGTATTATTCGATTCGGGAAATACAATACTGGACAATCGGTTATTCTCCGAAGTGGTGTTGGTTCTGTAATGCGGGCGAAAGTATATGATTCTAGAGTCCAGACAGGTGAGTAATGTTGCCAGGTTGTTTTGCATGGATGTATTTAATACAGTGGCTTCTTTTACCTTTAAATACTTCTTATTTACTATAACTCCTGATAGTTTTATCTTCCTGTCACTGAGATAATTTTAATGTGCAAGAATTTATATTCAACTCTACTAACTTTAAGCATATGGGAGGAAAAACATGTTTCAGCACTTCTCTGTATTTAAATTGAATGTGTCATTTGGCATGTTCCTTTCCAAGAAGAAGTCAGTTTCTAGTATTGGGTCTGACAAGTATTCTTTTCCATTCATTTTTCGTCACAAACCAAACCTGTGATCAACCTAAAAGGAGTGTGCTTAACTCCCCTGTTTGGGGGCATTGCTTTTTCAGGGTCTAATGCCTGTAACCGACCCACCAATCCAAACGGCGACTGCAGCCACTTCTGCTTCCCAGTGCCGAGTTCCCAGCGGGTGTGTGGTTGCCCCTACGGAATGAGTCTGGCTCCTGACCATTTGACATGTGTGGAGAATGCCTCCCAGGAGCCGCCGGTGGAGCAGTGTGGCCCTCTTTCCTTCTCCTGTCACAACGGCAGATGCGTGCCCCTTCAGTATCGCTGTGATGGATTTGATGACTGCTTGATAACAGTGATGAGGTTCAATGTACCACATCTAGTAAGTAGTGATACGTCCTATGATCTATATAGAGAGAGGTGCGCTTTTAAAAAAGGCTTAGGTTATCTCTATAGGAAAAAAGGAATATGTACTCTGAAGGGTTTTAGGAAGCTAGATGATGAATATTACTCATAGATAATGTTACAGATGATTTCTAGCACTATTTGGACTATCCTCAATAACATTTTTTTCTGACATTGGTTGGACATGCAGAGTCACTGCGTCTTGGCCTCTCCTACCCCAAATAAACGGGATCTAATCTATAGTACTGGAGAGAATGGTATCATGGAATAAATGTTTGCAAAAATAGCTTTTGAAAATCTCATGTACTGTATTCTTTTTTCCTCCTGTAGGTGTAAAATGGATTATGGGTGAAATGGTGATTTTAACCTTTATAATCTTTTGATGGTTATCCAATTTATAATAAATACTATTGTGATCTCAGAAATTTCTATCAAGGAGACGTTAATAGAAATGACATTTGAAAATAAAAGTGCTCGTTTGTACATTTTTGAAATTTCTAAAGGTTTTTTTTTTTATTTTGCACTTTTCTTTTTTAAAAGTGCAGATTTTTGCATAAATGTTTTATCAATTTCAAATGAGCCGTATGATGAGAGCAAGCATAGCTTAGAAGCAAAGCATGGGCCTTACAGTCGTGACAACTAGAGCTTTGGTCTTGAGCAGATGCCTAAGCCTCTCAAAGCCTCAATTTCCTCATCTGTAAAAATGCAGATAATTATATGTACCTGGCAGTATCCTTGTGAAGATTCAGAGAGAAAAAAAAATGTAAATAATAGTTGCCAAATAAACATCAGCGAATGATGATGACTTTCACATTTTGTGTAATGCTCCCATTGAAAGTTAAGATCTCATTTAAAAGGCTCTAAAAACCA
The DNA here is from genome assembly GCA_006408695.1 of Aepyceros melampus. Taxonomy (NCBI): domain Eukaryota; kingdom Metazoa; phylum Chordata; class Mammalia; order Artiodactyla; family Bovidae; genus Aepyceros; species Aepyceros melampus. The sequence goes on along the minus strand of SJXQ01005480.1, from coordinate 100,206 downwards.
ATGTCTTTACGACCAATTTGTTCCTATTGTAGATGCTACCTGTTCACCTTTAGCATTTGAGTGTAAACGCGAAGGACACTGCATTCCCTCAAGTGGCGATGTGATGGAGAGAATGACTGTCTGGATGGCAGCGATGAGCAGAACTGCCCCACTCGAGCACCCACTTCCTGCCGTGCTGATCAATTCACCTGTGACAATAACTTCTGTATCCCAAGGAGCTGGGTCTGTGACACAGATAATGATTGTAGGGATGGATCAGATGAAAAGTCATGCAGTAAGTTTTGAACTGATTTCTCTTGGCTGGTCTGCCTATTAAATAGATTTGAACCATGAGTAGGCCTTGAGTGCTTTCCTTGAATGCTCATATAATTTTCATTGTATCTTAGCCACTTCTGTTCCATCTGTCAACCAGTGTATTAATAGGCTATACAAGCAAAGACATGGGAAGTGTTGCTAAATATTTTCTATGGAAGCAAAACAAGGACTGTCTTTGATATCTAACTAATATCCCGATGGAAACTGGAAAATAAAAATCTCACAACTAACTGTTCAGATATTTAAAACAATTCCCCTTTCTAAATCATATAAACACATCCAGATGTTTAGCTACTGGTTTTTTATACAGGCAAAAAGACAATAGAATAAAAAGGCAAAGAACATTTCAATTTCATTAAATCTTACCCACCTGTGCAGAGAGGGTACAGAGTTCCCTGGACTGAGTTCTGTTTTGGTTGCATGATTTGGCTAGTCCCTTTTTTTCAGGACTAGATAAGCTTTAAGATCCCCTCTAGCTTTCACATTCTGTGAGACTATATGATAATTCCTATTTTGGGTCGTGGAGGCAGCCCGTCTGACCCTAAGGCTATGTCTCTTTAGCCAGCTAGGGTCCTGGTTTTGAGGATAGTTCTGCTTAGACTTTGGATTAAATTCAGTTATCATGATCCAGTTAAATGCAGTTATCATGTGGACCATGCTCCATGACCACAGGCCATCCTGTCTTGTGGGCTGGATTTCATTGCTTAGTTGTGCAGAAGAGTCTTGGGACTTCATAGTATTCATGAGGTGTAGTCCAAAGCAAGGCCATGATGCTTATCTTCTACGTATGGTCTGTTTTCAAAGTATCCTCACGGTTTCTGACTCTGACCTATATTATTTCTGTTCCTCTTTCCAAGAACGTGATCTGCCTGACGTGCAGGAATTTTGAGCACACATACAACTGAGATAATTTATGTATTTCCTAAGCATTGTACAGTTTGGCTCTGGTATACATTGGACAAGAAATAAACTATTAACTTGGTTTTGTTTTTGGATGACATTAGATTATACACAGACATGTTCACCTACTCAGTTTTACTGTCCTGATCACCGATGTATTGCCCTATCTTTTGTCTGTGATGGGACCAAGGACTGTGCTGATGGGTCTGATGAGATTGGTTGTGGTAAGTACATTTTTTTTAAATTAATTAACTAATTGCTTAGTTAATCCATTGAGGTTATAAGTCCATAACTGATTTATATGTTTCAGGTGTACAACATACTAATTAACATTCAAAGATTAAATTCATTTATAATTGTAAAATATCAGTTATATTCCCTTTGTTGTGTAATATATTCCTGTAGCTTATCCCTATCTTGCCCCTGCTCCCTTCCTTCTGCCCATTTGCTTGTTCTCTATGTCTGTGAGTCTGTTTCTTTTTGGTTATTTTCATTAGTTTGTTTTAGTTTTTAGATTCCACATATAAGTGACATTATATGGTATTTGTCTTCATGACTAAGTCCATCCACGTTGTTGCAGATGGCAAAATTTCATTCTTTTTTATGGCTGAATGGTGCTCCATTGTGTGTGTGTGTGTGTGTGTGTGTGTGTGTATATATATATATATATCTTGGCTATTGTAATAATGGTTTATTTTTATTCATGATGTTTAGAAAAATTTCGATGTTTGGTTGTTCCTTGGGTTAATTTCTAATATTTTTCTCTCATTTTCAGTAATTAACTGCACTACTTCTCAATTCACATGTGTTAGTAATGGTCAGTGTATTAGCAAGACGTATCGTTGTGATGGTGTGTTTGACTGCGATGACCACTCTGATGAGACAGATTGTCGTAAGTACCATATACCTAGCATGTTTCAGTGATGGGGTCATTTCTTATTTACCAGGATTGCTCTTACCACAGACTTTCTCTTAGATAAGCTAGAGGGAAGGCAGCCTAATTAACAAAACATTGCCCAAGGACCACAGTATTGATTGTATAAGAAAATCAAATCAACATCACCAAATAGGGATAAATTGTGAATCAAGTAGTTGTAAATGGGCACTTGCAAATTGTCTTTTGAGTAGGTTAAATATTTCTCAGGTATTTTTCTTTTCAGTATTACCTGGGGCATTCAAAATTAGTGGGTTTCAATGAGGTTTGCCATATATAAAGATATTTTAATGGTTTAAGTCTCAATAGGGAGGTCACGTCAAGCAAATCTTTTATTTAGTATCTGCTAACATGTTTTCTGTGGTCTTTGTTCTGGGAGTCTGATAGAAAGTAAGAAACAAAGCAAGGCAGATAGTTATAAGGGCTTTGTAGAAATGATACATATAAAATTCAATGAAGGTTCCGAGAAAAGAAATTTTTTGAGAGTTCAAGGAGGACTTCATGGACTATACATCTGATGGACCTATAAACTTCACAGGCTGTAGACCTGATAATGGACAGGATTTGTTATTGCCATATTTATATTAAACAAGGTGAGGTGGATCATAAAAAGTAGGTTTCTATCAATTCTCCTCCCTAATCAGTAAACAGGGTTTCCCTGATGGCTCAGTGGTACAGAATCCACCTGCCAATGCAGGAGATGAGGGCTTGATCCCTGGGTCCAGAAGATCTCTGGAGAAGGAAATGGCAGCCCACTCCACTATTCTTGCCTAGAGAATCCCGTGGACCGTGCAGCCTGGTGGGTTATAGTCCCTGGGGTCACAAAGAATCGGACACGCCTGAGCGACTATAACAACAACAGTCAGAAAAGGATGGTTTAAATCTATGGATAGAAGAAAATATAAATGCTTACATGCTTAATAAGTGTGTATAATACCCAGAAATTCTTAATCACCGAAGTTTCTGTTTCACATTGAAAACATGAAATTCTTCTCAGGTGATCTGAGGTGAAGTGCCATTGTCTCCAGCTTTCTATTACCTTACAAGGTCTCCTGTGAAATAGGCAAGCATTCAATAAGAACTGCTTGATGAATAGTGGAAAGTTTGCAAAGAATGGAAGATTACAATCATCTTGGCTTCATCATCATCAGTTCAGTCACTCAGTCGTGTCCGACTCTTTGCGATCCCCTGAACCGCAGCACGCCAAGCCTCCCTGTCCGTAATCAACTCTCGGCTGCTGCTGCTGCTGCTGCTAAGTTGCTTCAGTCATGTCCGACTCTGTGTGACCCCATAGACGGCAGCCCACCAGGCTCCCCCATCCCTGGGATTCTCTAGGCAAGAACACTGGAATGGGTTGCCATTTCCTTCTCCAATGCATGAAACTGAAAAGTGAAAGTGAAGTCGCTTAGTCTTGTCCGACTTTTTGTGACCTCGTGGATGGCAGCCTACCGGGCTCCTCCGCCCATGGGATTTTCCAGGCAAGAGTACTGGACTGGGTTGCCATTTCCTTCTCCAATTTGCATGTTACTCCAGGTATTTTTTTACTTCCTACTTGGCTTCATTTAGTATAATTCATTTGAGGGAAAGTGATAACATCCAAATATATGAAATACATGAATTCCATGTCACCGTAGCTGTTTAACCTCTATTAAATTCTCTGATGATTCTTTATTATTTAATCCAAAGTTAGAAACACAGGAAATATAATTTTCTTTTGACTCAGGAACTTCTATCCATTGTACATCCGGTTTTTTTGTTGTTGTTATCAGATCCATTAATCAGATCAGACAGAGAAGACAATCATATATTTAGATGTTAAGATTACATTTGTCATAATCATTATTAGAAACTCTCCATTGATCCAAAATGATTTCTTCTGAACCTAGGAGTTATATAAAAGGGATTATGGATCACATTCACAAACGCGTTTTCCCCATGTTTTTCTCTTAGCAACCAGGCCTCCTGGTATGTGCCACCAAGATGAATTCCAGTGCCAAGAAGATGGGATCTGCATTCCAAAGAGCTGGGAGTTGATGGGCATGAGGACTGCCTCCAGGGATCTGATGAGCACAATGGCTGTCCCCCCAAAACCTGCCATCCATCTCATTTCGTCTGTCAAAATGGAAACTGCATCTATAGAAGTTGGCTCTGTGATGGGGACAATGATTGTGGAGACATGAGCGATGAGAAGGACTGCCCCACACAGCCCTTCCAGTGTCCCAGTTGGCAGTGGCAATGCCCTGGCCATAGCATCTGTGTGAATCTGAGTGCAGTGTGTGATGGTGTCCCTGACTGCCCCGGTGGGACAGATGAGTCCCCGCTTTGCAGTAAGTCTCCTGACCACAGTTTGCTGGCCATGGACTCACCCTGAGCAGTGGCCAGCTGTGTGTCATCATTGTCACAATCACCATGTAGTTCTTGAGGAAGGAATCTCGGTTCTCTAATTTCAACCTGTGTAGGGATAGCACTCATGGAGTTCAAATAAATGATCACTGGATAGTATTTCTCATTTAATCCTTTGCACCCAGTTCTGTGTTTTTACTTCATTAGATCATCAAATTAAATTTGGTTCTGTTGGGTAATGCACTCATAAGTTTTTCTAACTTTCATATTTCCTAATTTCAATCAGAACTTGCCACAAAATGAATAAAGTCCAGGGATTTGTGTTTGCTGTGATTAAAATCCTGTGATTGGCATATCGTCCTAATTACTGTCCTTTCTTTCTTTGCTCTTTAATCAATGCTCACTCTCAGATGAACCCCAGCCAGGTATGACTGCAAAGTATTTTAGATTCTTATGATTTTATTTGCATTGTGTTTGTGCTGAAAATGTCCTAATCATTTTGACTTACTTCCCCTTCTGGTACATGTTTCATACCATGACTCTTATAAATAAGAGTACACATGGAAATAGAGGGTATTTGCATCTACAGGCAGACAACTATCTTGGGTGCCCTGGGCATAGTCATTTTAGCCCTGAAAGTAAGGATGATGGTATGTTAGTGTATCCATGCCCTCTAGTCTTTCAGTTGTCTTTCCCCTTTTTAAACCTTTAACTCTGTTCTTCAATGTCAAAGTCTTATCTTCCATATCTGTGTAGGTAGAAGAATGACAGAAAACAAATGGGAAGTAATTTAGGTCTCTTTACATGCTTTACCAATGGCAGTTATGTTTCTTTATGTTTAGTTTATATTTCCTCCACGTTTCTCACTTTGCACTAAACATCTAATTAGAAGGTTGTAGTGAAGAAAGTGGTCCAAGTCCAGTGGATGTGAAAGATGGTAAATCCTTAAGCAAGTCAGAGCACTGGACAGCTTATGGACCTCATCCATGTGGACTCTGCTCATAGCTCATACTTGGGTATTGTGTTGAGGGTGATGTGAGACTGTATGACATGTAATATAACAGAGTGAACCAAAGAAGCAAAGATTCCTGACTTTTCCCCTTTGTGATTTCTTTTTCTTTATTCTAGACCAGAATAGCTGCTCAGATTCCAATGGTGGTTGTACTCACCAGTGTATTCAAGGGCCTTATGGGGCCCAATGCCAGTGTCCATTGGGATACCTGCTTGGCAATGACTCTAAGACCTGCGAAGACATAGATGAATGTCGTACTCCAGGCTTTTGTAGCCAGTACTGTTACAACATGAGAGGTTCTTTCCGGTGCTGGTGTGATTCAGGATACAGGCTAGACGCTGATCGGAGGACTTGTAAAGTTACAGGTAATGAAAGTGAACTAACTCCAGCTAAATTAACAGGCATACTCCAGACACCATCTTTGTATAATGCCTAATGAATTAAATTCAACCAGTATTAATTCTGGGCTTCCCAGAGGGTGCAGTGGTACCTGCCAGTGCAGGTAGATATAAGAAACGCAGGTTCAATACCTGACTCAGGAAGATCCCCTGGAATTGGAAATGGCAACCCACTCCAGTATTCTTGCCTGGCAAATTCCATGGACAGAGGAGCCTGGCGGGCTACAGTCCATGGGGTGGCAAAGAGTTGGACACGACTGAATGCAGCACACACATAGTATTAATTCAGTTTCTGTGACATGAAAGTGTTTGTACTATGTGTAGGGTATTGATGTGGCTGCTTTAAATGTGACCAAATAAATAATACTAAAACCAAAGAGGCAGTTTCTTATTTTCAGATAGGAGTCTGGAGGGTAGAGGGTTTGGGGGTAAAAACTGGTGTGCCTTCCATCCAGGAATCCAGTGATCTTGCTTCAGAGTTTGCCAGCTCCCAGGAAGTATGAAAGGGGTGAACAGCTTCCTTTTAAGGATGATACCAGGAATTTGACACATCATTTGTGTTTGCATTTTATTGATGGAAATTTAGTCATATAGTCTCTCCAAATTGAAATGGAAATGGAGAAATGCCTCTAGCTCTTAGGCCCTGTGCTTTGCTAAAACTTGGCATAATTTATTACTAAAAAGGAATAAGAGAGAGGACATGGGAATGATTAGAAATCTCTGCCACAGCTGAATGCAGAGTACAAAATAAGCAAGTACAAAAGTAACTATAGTAACAGGAAGAATGCAGGAATAGTTCACTCCAGGTTGATAGATAAACACTGAAGTGTAATTCAAGGATGAAATTTTGAAAGCTTACTTTCAGTACTTGAGAAAATCAGCTATTAAGGTAACATCATTCTTATAGGAGTTTTTGTTTGCTTTTCCCCATTACTCTAGTTTGGAATGGCATCTTCTTTCTTTTATCAAAGGTATTACATCAAATATTGTGGTTTCTCCCGTAATTGTTGACACTTTGTATTTTCTTCTTGGACAGAATCTGAAAGTCTGTTACTGGTGGCGAGTCAGAGCCAGCTTGTTGCAGGCAATATTACCCAGAAGGGCTACTTCATCTACCCGGTTATCCAACACGGTTCTCACATCGTGGCTGTTGATTTTGATTCAGTCAGTGGTCGTATCTTTTGGTCTGATGGAACTCAGGGTAAAATCTGGAGTGCGTTTCAAAATGGAACAGATAGAAAACTAGTAAGTACATACGTACATGTCTACTGGCCTTTGATCTGACTAGTTCCCCAGTCTCAGGTCTATTTGCTGTTAATCACCAGTGAGAGAAGGTCCTACCTTCCTTAAGTGGTTCTCATGTCTCCCTCTGGGCCATTCGTACTTAAAAGCCCTGGATGTTCCTAACTCCTATCTGATGGGATCTGAAGGGAGAGACTTGAATCTGAATACCAGGTTATATGATACAGAGACCTCATTGCATCTTGGAAGTCCCTTCTGCATTTTTTTTTTTCCTAGTGGATAAAAAACAAGAGAGACAGGGGAGGTTGCTTTTCTTTCTTTTGTCTTTTAAAATTATTTTTAAATTTTATTATTTCTTTTCTATCATGGTTTATTATATAGGATAGTGAATATAGTTCCCTGTGCTATACAATAGGACCTTGTAGTTGAAGTTGCTTTTCTTAGCTTTAATTCAGTTATGTTTCTTGATCAGTATCCCAGAGTTTCAATTTCTTCATCCTTGGTGGTTATGTTTCCTCTGCCCCTTAGAACTTTATTTTGTAATTGTTGGCTCTCAATCAATAAAGGTATTACTTTTGCCATGAGAACACTGTAAAGTTTCATAGGGTGGCCAACTTAGCAAATGGATACAGTTTTTGTTTAATTGAAAAAATTCTGAAATCAAAACTCCACACTAATCCAACAATAGAGTATTCAATTCTACACAATCTTGTAGCTTTTTCCTAGAAAACTCTACTGTATCTGCATGGGAAGACCACATTTTCTAGTCCTCACATGAAAGCGTAGGACAAGTTAGATGATGCCCTATTCTCAATTTTCATTTTATTTCTATGTTTGGATTCTTTCTTGAGAGGTCACTTATGATTCACTTTCATCTTTAGATACTTGACAGTGGTGTCAGCATGACTGGAGATATTGCAGTAGATTGGATAGGACGCAATCTTTACTGGACAGACATTTCCCTGCGAACAATTGAAGTTGCGAAGCTGGATGGGAGCCACAGGACTGTGCTGCTTAGTGAAAACATCACGAATCTAGGGGCACTAGTAGTAGATCCCAGAGCTACGTAAGACTTTTTTTTTTAATATCATGTTGCCTTAACACTGTATGAGAAGAAATAACAGAACACGATGTGGCTAATGCTCATATCACAATATTTTAAATGATCCCCTTGTTTAGACATCTCAATATAAATGTTAGCCATACAGCTATTTGTTGCTGTCTTCCTTTATCTGAATCGTCTTCATAAAGTACACAAGAGCAATTGATTGTTCACTTAAATTAAAGATCATGTTACTTTTTAGCTTGCAAATATATGATGAAGTCTCTAACAAATGCATGCAGTAAAACACTTCATATTTATACAACAAAAAGCCAGCTTTTCTTGCTTCAGTTTCATATTGTTTACTACAACTTCCTTTTAGGTCATGTAAGGAGATTTTTGCCTCCTGGCCCTAAAGGAAAGAAAAAATTCTCTCATGCTTAGAAATCTTTGAGGGCTTCTTGCCTTGAATTTCCTTAGATTGTCTTCTACAGGAAGATGAGTTAGGCAAATTATGTTCAATGCAGTGTAGACGAGCTAGATATTGTAAAGTATTACACACCAGTGAAATTTATGATGAATCAGATGATGAATAACGACTTTCTTAAAAATGACAGGGTAGATAAACAAGGACAGATGGACTTTTCTAGATCAACTGTATGTGGATTGTACAGAAACACAAATCAGCATTGAGACATTTCAGTGTGTCACACTGTACTGCGTGTTTTATGAATGTTATAAAAACACCCAGATGGCTTGTGATTGCATTATGATTGCAGTTTTACTTTGTGACATAGTAAGCTCTTGCATATATTCTGAACTGAAGATGTGTTATTTTAAGCAGAGCATAAACGTGATATTCTATTATTTATTTATTTATTTAAAAAATTTTATTATTTTTTAAATTTTACTTTATTTTACTTTACTGTATTGGTTTTGCTGTACATCAACATGAATATTCTATTATTTAAAATGACAGTTATTTTCCATGTAGACACATGTCCTGTCCGATCGGTAACTCGTTTCTTTTCACAGTGACCGTGTGATGTTCTGGTCTAACTGGGGCAGTCGCCCTCGCATTGAGCGAGCCAGCATGGATGGCAGCAGCGCACCGTCATTGTGCAGGAGAAGATCTACTGGCCCAATGGATTAGCTCTCGACTACCCCAACAGGCTACTCTATTTCATGGATGGCTATCTTGATTTCATAGACTTCTGTCACTACGATGGAAGCAACCGGAGGCAGGTGCTAGCCAGTGATTTGGTAAGTTGGCAGCAAAGAAAGGAAATTAAAGTAAGATCATGGTTTAGTAGGAAGCATATGGAGTAAAAGAAAAGTAAGAAATTCACTTCTGTGTCGTAAACATCCAGAAAATATCAACAGGAAGGAGGGCCGGTCCATCTTTTTTCACAGAAAATCATTATTCCTGGTCATGGTCCAGGAAGGATTAATAGCTTGCGTGATTTAGTTGATCTGTTATTTAGCTGATGCCAGTCTGTTGTTTCCATGTAAATAATGATTTAATTATATGTAAATTCCTCAATGAAATCATAGTTTGTTGCATATTTTATATTTTTATTCAGGAAATTCTGGGGAATTTATTTTCACAAGTTAAATGGGAAAATGAAGAAAAAATATATTTTACTAAAGAGCTTTTGAATCCTTCAGAGTAAAGATGAAGGCTAAATGACACAGGTCCATGAAAGTATTTTTGATTTGTCAGTGGAATGTAGGTCAAGAAGTATATTTTTTTCTATCTCTTGAGCAAGCCTTTTGCTATGTCTTTATTAAGTTAAATGCTAAAGGAAACCATCTTCTTGGGTAGGTATCCCCTTCACTCTTTGTTCATCTTAGTTTTTATTTCTAGGTCTCATTGTTCTCTTCTGCTTCTCAGATTATGCGCCATCCCTATTCCATAAGTCTCTTTGAAGATACTGTGTACTGGAGTGATCGTGCTAATCATGAGGTTATGAAAGCCAATAAGTGGCATGGGGGGAACCAGTCAGTGGTGATGACTCTTCACCAGCCTCTTGGCATTGTTGTGGTTCATCCTGCAAAACAACCAGTTTGTAAGTGATAGACATATCTTTCCTGGGTATATCTTGGAAAACATTGATTCTGGGAATTAAACTGTGTAATTTTGCAGACCCATTTGTTTGATTTCTATTTATCATGGAAAACACAAATCTTTTTTGTCTTTACATTCTCAAAGTCTCCCTGTTTTTTTTTTTTTTCTCTCACTTACTCTTGCCACACTGGGCTTCCCTGGACTTCCTTTCGGTACAGAAGCATATCAGGCTTCTTCCCATCTCTGAATGTCTGCACTGGCTCTTCCCTCTGCCCTGGGATGCTCCTTGCCTAGATCTCTGTCTGAGGTGCTCCTTCTTGTTACTCTCAGATGGTCCTTTGTGCCTTCATTCTCTCAGATGACTCTTGACCATCCTGTCGAAAATGGCTCTCTCTTTCATAACTTTGTTCTTTGTTTTCACATTCTGAAGTCACACAGTTTATGAGTTTAGTTCTGGTTCCCTTTGTCATCATAACGGCCTCATATTTACAGGATGCCCAGCCTCCTGCATTGGCATTTGGGTTCTTTACCACTAGCACACCTTGAAAACCTGTTTGGCTTTACTAGGTTTTGAGTGAACGAGTGGATTACCGCATCTAACAAAGTGTATGTAATGAGAATATATAAGATCTAGAGAATATCCTATCAGCACCAGATGCACACCAAATCTCTTTACTTCAAGGAACAGAAACACAACACAAAGATGTCACCAATAAAAAAAGGATTATTACCTAACCAGAACTTTCACAACAGTAGGTGAGGTCACGTAGAAAACACAACTTGGTTTCATTTATCGTAAAAAGATCTTTTTGGGGTCAGCCAAGGAGACACATCGTATGTAGCATCAAATTTCTACTTCTAAGCTCTGGGTTACTCAGGGGCTGTTTGTTCATAATCCATTTATAGACTGGATTGGTCTGTGACCTTGGGGAAGTCATTCTTCCCTCTTATGCCTCATATGAACCTTATGTTGAAAGATGATGTTGGGGAAGGGTGCAGTAGTTAAGGGCAAAGACCAAACTAGCCAAGGTAACATATATTTGTGTGTCCAAATATCGGAAACTTCTGGGATTACAATTTTTAATTGAGATATAATTGACAAAAGACATTGCGTTTGTTTTAGGTGTGCAACATAATGATTGGATATTTATACATATTGTGAAACGATCAGTGTGAGATTAGTGAACATCCATCACCGCATATTTTTCTGTCATTAGAACTTTTAGCATCAACTCTTTGGTCTTCATGCTGTGCATTACATCCACAAGACTTCTTTATGTTGTAACTCGAAGTTTCCACCTTGTGACCACCTTCACACTTTTTGCTACCTTGCATTCCCTGCTTCTGGCAAGCACCAATCTGTTTTTTATTTTATTTTATTTATTTACTTTTTTAATTTTAATTTTAATTTTATTTTACTTTACATTACTGTATTGGTTTTGCCATACATTGGCATGAATCCATCTCGGGTGTACATGAGTTCCCAATCCTGAACCACCCCCCACCTCCCACCCCATATCAACTCTCTGGATCATCCCCGTGCACCAGTCCCAAGCATCCTGTATCCTGTATCAAACAAACATAGACTGTTTTTACCCTCCAGGTCCATCTATGTTGTTGCAAATGGAGTATTTTCTTCTTTTCTTGGTGGCTGATTAATATTTGATTATATGCATGTTTATATACATACTATGGAGAAGGCAATGGCACCCCACTCCAGTACCCTTGCCTGGAGAAACCCATGGATGGAGGAGCCTGGTGGGCTGCAGTCCATAGGGTCACTGAGGGTCGGACACGACTGAGCGACTTCATTTTCACTTTCATGCATTGGTGAAGGAAGTGGCAACCCACTCCAGTGTTCTTGCCTGGAGAATCTCAGGGACGGGGAAGCCTGGTGGGTTGCCGTCTATGCCGTTCACTTTAACTTGGGCAGTTTTCCGTTCACCCTGTTTTCTTCTCTTTGTATTACAGCCTCAAATCCATGCAGCAATACCCGATGCAGCCATCTGTGCCTGCTTTCCTCGAAGAGTCTTTACTCCTGTGCTTGTCCTTCTGGGTGGAGTCTCGCTCGTGATTCTGTGACTTGCGTGAGAGGTAGAGTAGTCCTTTAAGTATGCTCTGAAGGTGGAACTTGCCATTGAACTCTAAAGCACTTGTTGATGGAGTGTGTGTGCTGTTTCCTCTGATCAGCAGGTATCTGTGAAGTGTGTGCCGTATGGAGTGAGTTAATTGAGCTTCATAAACAAAAATTGATTTACAATCAACCATATACCTAAGTGCCATTACAAATGAGTTGTAATTGAAACATAGTTTCTATATATGGAGCCAATATTATGTGTGCCTGTGGTTTAGCATTCTTTAACCTCAAACTTTTTCTTACCTGGAAGAAAATTTGAATTTCTTTCAAATTCTGCATTTAGAAATAAAAATCATGGATATTTGTAGATAGTTATCTCATTTTAAAAAATATTTATTTTTATTTATTTGTTTGGCTGTACTGGGTCTAGCTGTGGCACATGGGATTTTTTAGCTGTGGCATGTGAACTCTGCAGCATGTGAACTCATAGTTGCATGGCATGTGGGATCTAGTTTCCTGACCTGGGATCACACCTGGACTCCTGCATTGAGTGTGTGGAGTCTTAACCTTGGACCACAAGGAAAGCGCCTGCTTATTTCATTTTTTATTCTCATAACCAGTAGTCAATAAAGAGTGTTACAGTATGGGTGTTCTGACTCCAGTTTCAGTACTTTTATTTTCAGTACCCTTATTTATTTTAAGGTACTCTAAAAATGAAACCTTTCTTTGTATGAAATACTTTTGAGTGATTATTTGAGCAATTTATTCTTCATCTCATCCTAGATATCTTACTGGGTTGATTGAAGAGTATGTGAGTATTATACTAGGTACTTTAAGGATCAAGAAAGGAAGGATAAGATGTAGTCAATCCACAAAGGGAATTTCTAAGAAATCATTTGCCTTTGCTTAAAAATCTAAAGAGGTAGTATAAACAAGTTTCTTTCATTACTCAGTGAAGAGGAGTAAACATATTTTCATACTGATAAAAATGGCTGTGGACAAGTTAAAAGTAAATGTTTAATGGTGAAAAATTTGTAAATTAAGAGAAAGTAGTCTTAATCCTGTAGGAAAATTTAGTTTTCAAAAGGAAAATATATTCCTGAATCCAGGAAATTTATGGTGTTTACAGGTTATACAGATGCAAGGTTACTGAAAATTTAATTCCATCAGCATATAATATTTTGCAGTGATACTTTTGTGATGAAAGATTTTAATTATTGGTAATGCTTACAAAGGGATTGGCATTTGCAATGTTTCTTCAGAGATTTATTCTGAACCTAATCCTTGTTGACATTGTTTAATTTAGTGTGTCCTCAGAGTCTTTCAGCAGAAGATTAAACGGGGCTATAGACATTCTTTGTATAAAACATTCTTTCACCACGCAAAGATTGTTTTACTGTGCATTGGGGATTGGTGTCATCTACATTACTATCTGATAGTGATTGATAAGTGTCAACCCTAAAAAATACCTTGAAATATCACAAATAATTCCACTAGTGGTTTTCCATGGACTGATTTTTACTGAGGTGGAACTTTTTCAACATTTTCCAACAGGCTTCTGAGCACTGGTTGGGTTACTGAGTGCTAATATATGTGAACTAAAAAAAAGAAATATTGCTTTTTTTTTCAACAAGAAGCTTAGAAGACAACCTTTATAGATGAAAATAGTTTATTTAAATATTTGATCACCTTTAAAATTTTGTCTGTCCAGTGTCTAGAATGTCTTTGGAAGTTCTTGTATAAGATTAAGTGAAAAGCACAGATTGTTTAATATTGGCTATGTATTCATAAAATCATGCATTAAAAAAATCTGGAGGACAGAATACACAAATGTCAGTAGTGCTTACTGTTGGGAAGGGAGATTGTGGAGTATTTTTATTTTTTCCTAATTTTATGTTATAAAATTTTAATGGGAGAACTTTCTCTGTATAAAATAGTTTTTTGATTGTTTATCAAATATGTTCTTTAAGTGCCCAAAAGCCCCCCAAACTCAAACCATCTTCCCAGCACCCCCTAATATAAAGAGCTGCACATCCAAAATAGGGTTGTATAAGGTCTGACTCTGGGAGAGCTGTGCTTGGGACTTATAAATGCCACCTCTTAATGACAATGTAAATTTTTCATTCCCGACTGTTGTCTTCTCACTTCTTTGCTCTGCTGACACTAATCTTAATTCTTAATAAGATAATGACATGAAAAATAAAAATGAAGAAATTTTCATTTCTCCTGATGTCCTTTCCAGCCAACCCTCGAGGCTGCTGCACCTCCTCTTTCATGGCCGTGCTCCATGTTCTTTGTCTGGCCCCCGATTCTAAGTTCCTTGAGGATAAATCCGATTCCTTCATAGATGTCCATGGCACACAGTGTCACTCAGTGAACGTTGAATGGATGACCAAGCTTTCAATATCATTTTTTGTTTATTTTCCATTCATGTGTTTTTCACAAGTTTATGACTTTATTGATGTGTAGAGTTATAAAATTAGTCCTTTTTTCTTTGCCATAGAGCACTTTCATGCACCTTCCTATGCCACCTGCTGTCTTGGTGGTCACTTCTGCCAGTGCAGCGTTAAATGATACCCCACCTCTAATCTGTAGCCCACAAATGTTCATTGGTTGTAAACCCTCTCAAACACACCCACAGTGATAGGTCCTGAGACCTATCCCTAGGGAGGAGAATTGGCTGAGGGAGTAGCGCTGGAGGAAGAGCTTATTAGAGGAGGAGTCTGGGAGGCCTGTGTTTGGTGGATAAGAGATGAAAGTTTTTCAGCCTTAGACAGTGCTTTAGTTAACAATTCTTCCAATTAAGGAAAAGAAAAATTACCCTAAAAGGAGCAGAATCAGATTTTGAGTAAGTAAAAATTCCCCTGTGAAATTGAGAAATATTTCTATGAACTAATGAATATTTATAATATATAATTAATTAATCATTAAATATGATCTCAGAATAATTTCAGGGTACATTTGAAACTCATAATTTTTAATTTCTGTATTTAAATCAAATGAATTCAGGAGTGATTTGATATTCAATAAATAGTACCCAGCGTGTATTTTGCAGAACAGTGATTAAGAACATAGGTTTTAGATACCAAGTACCTTGGTTATTTTGCAACAACAATAAAAGGCTTTAGGGAGAGAAATTAAATGAATAAGAATTTGTTTGCTGCATATTGTGTAGCATGTATTCTCAATAAATGAGGATGGCTATTTTGATTATTCCAATTGTTCAGAAAAGAGGAAAAGCAGCTGAGCAAGGCAAGCCTTGGGAGTTAATCTCATTGCATTGTTTCCTGCAAGAGTTGCATAGCTGTGGGAGGCTCCTTGGCCTCAGCTGTTTTTGAAAACAGCATTGCTGGTTGCTGTGATAGACTAAATGTTATATATTGTAGTACTTTTCAGGAATAGTTGCAAATTTCAAATCTGTACTAGGTTAATCAATTGAGTCAATTCATTTCTCAGTAATGGAAATGTCAGGAACAAGGAAAAGCTAATCGGATGTAAAAGAAAGTAAAGAAAAAATTATCAAAATAATCCTGCTGAAGATGCAAAGCTTCCTGAATGATCAAAATAATGCAAACACCATTTTTAGCCCATGAAGATTATGCAATAATTAATCATTTTATACTTTGTCTTAATAGGTGATGTCTTAATAACACAAACTCACATTTCAAAGTTTTCCTTTTCTCACAGAGGAATGATAATAAAACCCTACTCATGAACTTTATTAGTTTTTTCATAATGGGCCTGTAGTCTGGAGAAGATAATCTCTGCGAAAGGACCTCATTATCTATTAAAGAGCTTACATAAAGTGATAGTTTAAATAAGATATTATGAAGATGTTTAAATTGCAATGTATAGATACTTTTGAGAACTTCAGAAGACACTCTACTTATTTACTTATCTGTCCATCCATTTATTCATGTATGGGGTCATTCAGTTAGCAAATATTTATTAGACAACTATTCCAAGCTCTGGGGACATAATAGTAAGTAAATTGGAGGGGTCACTGCGCTTTGGGAGTTAGAATCTAATGCAGAAGATAGCCATTAGTCAAACAACAATTGGTACAATTATAAATTAGATTTACTTAGTAATTAGACCCTTTCATAAACACTAGCAACACTTTGTGCTATTATTTTCTAAAAATACTTAAAACTAATGAACTGCCATTCACCAAGAAGAGACTACAAATTCTCTTTTGCTCCAAAATGTGAAAATCTAACTCTCCCTTGCCTGAGTCATTCTGCATCTAGAAATGGAAGAACTTCCTGTCTGTGACTATCCAAACATGGATAGTTTAGCAGTGTGAGTAAGAAATTAATGAAGTTTAAGGTAAATGCTGATCTACCTTGGGTGATTTCAGAAGTCTTTTATGTGAAATTGGTGATCTGGTGACCCAACAACCCACTGAAACCCAATGAAAAAACCTGAATTTTCTGGTGAAATATCTATCATGCATTATAATTATTGCCATGATCCTTCGGTGGCATTTTATCCTATCAAATGGTAATAATCCTTTGCCCTCTGTTAGTCTAAATATCTGGGATATAATTTTGAGTGATATTCTGTTATTTTCACAGATGATCAAGCATTCCTAATAGTTGTAAGAAACAGTATAATTTTTGGAATTTCCCTTAATCCTGACGTGAAGACCTTTGATGGCATCGTGCCCATATCAGGGATACACAACGGCTATGATGTTGCAGTTGATTACTCACAGCAGTTCATCTATTGGCTTGAAAATCCAGTAAGTTTCAAATAACATTCCAAATATGCCGCTTGTTCTTGAAGAGCCTGCCTTCACGGAGGCCTTCTTACATTTTTGCTTGCGGGTGTCGGGGTGGGGATGACCCAGACAGAAATTAGTTTAACACTAAGCCTTTTTAAATTCAGTGAGGGACGTCAATGGGAAGTTGGCCCGGAGCAAAGACCCAATAATAAACACGTTTAAGCTCTTGGGTGCATTTATTCATTCATCAAGTATTAAGTGACTACTACTTTCCCTGCAGTGAACTGGCTGCTTCCAACTGCAGAGTACATGCCGAGAGGAAGCAGTAACCAAGTTTGCTCTTGAGCTTTAATCTAGCGGAAGATATTAGACTAACATAAGAATGATCTTCACTTAAGACCAAAAGCAAAATTCCCTAAGGGAATTTCAGGAAAACATCTGATGTGGCTGCTGTGGCCTTCCCTCAGAATCTTTGTCTCTAGGAGAAAAGAGAACATTCCTCCAACTTCCTTCCCACTGGGACTCTTTCTTCACCTATTAGAGGAGAAACCTGTGAGAATGGGGAAGGGGTGAGGAGAACATGAATGATTCAGTGTTGTTGGCGTTAGTGTCTTACACAGTGAGCCCACCCAATGGCGCTGGCACTTTGCATTTCTTCCACGCATGAAGTGTCTTGCAGCAACTGCAGTGAAGAAGCTGTGACCTTGAAACAGCTCACCACTCCTTGTCTTTCTCACCAGGGTGAAATTCACAGAGTGAAGACAGATGGAACCAACAGGACAGTGTTTGCTCCTCTGTCAAGTTTGGGGGCTTCTGCGAGCCTGGCCTTAGACTGGTTATCAAGAAACCTTTATTTTACTGATCATGTGGCTCGATCAATTAAGGTAGTAATTCTGTAAAACTGTTGACACAAACACTGGTTTCTGATTCATGTAAAATTTCAGGAAATGCTGTCATATGGAGGAAGGAAAAAGGGATATTAGTATTAGTTCTCTGAAGACAAGGAGAAACCTAAAAATTGAAACTTTCTACTGTGCTATTTTGTCTCCACCTGAGTATCAATGGCAGCTTGTTAATAATTTAATAAATAACAATTTATTAAAATATATACAAAGATAAATAAAAATTATGTAATGAGTTCAGTGTAAAGGGAAGCTTATAGTAAGCAAGGCCCATTTTCATCATCTTTCCCCAGCAAGTATCCAATGCTATGTCAATTCTAAACCAAATTTATACATTGCCATTGTTCTAAGATGGAAATCTATGACTCTAACAGTGAAACAGAAAGTAGAAACTTGATTCTAATTCCTTTGATGCTTTCCTTTGTGAGATAAGTGTTCTTTTCACTCTAATTCCCAGAAGAAATTCTATAGGGGCACAAGTATGAAATCACATGAGGTAACTCAGAGGTAACTTGACTAGTGTTGGTTTCTCCAGTCTGGGATAAGGTTAAGACATGTGAGGGATTATTAATTCAGAGTGAGAATGAGAATTCCTAATGCAAAGGGGCAGTCTTGGGAATGTGACAGTTAGGTGACAGTCCACTGCTCTGGATGAAGCATCAGTGAGTCAGTCGGTTCTCTTTGGGACATTCAGAAAGAGTGATGCTAACGATGAGGAAGCTGCACAGTAGCCTTCCTCAGTAGCCTCCAGTAGCCATCCAAACCTTACAACATTGCTGAGGGCCAACAAGTGCAGTAAACGGTCACGGTGACAGGGATATTCACAGTATGTACTCAGTATCCTAATCTCAAGCCAAGTAGAATCAGCAGCTCCTAACAAGAAGGGAAACTTGGAGGCTCCTCTAGTTCAAGCTCTTCATTTGGTAAGAATGTTAAGCCCACGAAAGTCAGCTTCAGTACCCTGATTTCGGGAGGTGGAGTGGGAAGGGGTGGGTGGTCTAATTTTTGCCTTGTTATAAACCACAAGTTCAGCAGTCCATCCTGCTTCAACCCCTTGGACAGTGACAGAAGGTATTTTGCACAACTTCAACTAAAAACATCACTGGCCCAAGACAAGGCAATATTACTGCCCAAGACCTTTAGTACCAAACTCACATTCTCTAGAGGCCGCTCAGTACAAAACTGTCTTCCTTCCAAATGGCAATTAATCTGCTCCTGTTTTGTAAACAGGGTCTTCTCCTGTGCACTGATGGTAGTCTTTCTAGAGCAGGGCGCTTGTCTCCTCCATCGGGGTTAGATACCACCAGTTGAAGAACTGAGTGTGTGCATGTGTGTGTGTGCACGCGTGTGCATGTGTGTGTATTGGTGAGGCTACTTTAACCATGGAAACTTAAATTGTTCCCCAAATGCAGCAAGGTCCAGAGGAAAGAAAGCTTGCTTTGGAGTTCTGGCTTCGAGTCTAGCTTGTTTGCTCATTTGTCCATTCATTCAACAAACACTAGTAAATGCTCTCCATGGATCAGCATGGAACATACACGTGGTTGCGTGTATTTCAGTCGCTCAGTCATGTCTGACTAAAGATCCCATACAGTCCCAGGACTGTAGCCTGCCAGGCTCCTCTGTCCATGGAATGTTCTAGTCAAGCATACAGGAGGGGGTTGCCATTTCCTTCTCCAGAGCATCTTCCTGACCCAGGGATTGAACCCTGATCTCCTGCATTGCTGGCAGATTCTTGACTGACTAAGCTGCCAGAGTCGGAGTAACTCACGTTGGATTCCAACTTTTCCACTAGGGGTAGCTGTGTGCTCACTCACTGAAAGCTATTTTGTAACTGAAAAGTGAAACATACAGAAAGGCTGTCTGTGAGAGAGCTCCAGCTATTCCAAAAAACCAAGGAGACTTTCCTTTGAACCAAAGACATCCTTAGGAAAAGGAGAGAAATTGTAGCTGAAAGAGGCAAATTGAAAAACTTATTTTAATCCAAATAGGAGAAAAAGCTGTTACACAGGAGAGAGAAAAATAGAAAGAGTGAGAGAGAGAAGGATGTGTGTGTTTGTGTGTGTGTGTGTGTGAAAGAGTGAGGGAGGGAGAAAGATGTATATAGATAGAAAGGCAAAGATAGAAACAAACATTAATCAGTTTGTATCGAAATACGATTTTATAGAAAAGGCTTTGTGCAAATCAAGAGGCGTTTTCTTATTTCTGAGTGTTTCTCACCTCAGACTGTCTCAAGTGCTAAAATAGCCTTGTTTCTATAAGAAACTGCTTCTGGTTCAGCAATGCATATCTCTCAGTGGTGTTTCACAGTGGTATAACACTGTAGTTACAACAATTCAAGCCAGATTGCTTAAAAACATAACAATAGGAAAACCACAAATCCTCTCTAGGCCTCTTCTTTATTACCTTATATGGGCATAATAATGGCATCCATCTCATAAAGTCACTGTGAGGATTAAATCTGATAGTGCTTAATATAATGCCTGCTATATAGTGGGTTCCCATAAACAGGTTGATAAAAAACATTGACTGTAGTTGTGCCCGGTGCTGTGCAAAGCACTTTACATGAATTGTCCATGTTGCTGGGACCTCTATGCAGAAGGGACCATTATCTTCCACACTTGACCAACATAGTTCAGAGAGGTGAATTTACTTGCTTCAGGTCCTGCAGTCAGTCATGTAGGATCTGGCAGGGCTGGCACTGGCACGCAGGCCATTAACGTGGCACAGAACTCACTCAAGTGAATTGGATGGTTTGATCAACTGTATTTGCAGTGATGGACCATTGGGTGCTCTGGTCCAGTCATCAGGGCACAGGAGACCTGTGGGGCTCCCTTTGGACGGTTCTCATCTTTTTCTGAAGGCATTTTGTAGTTTCACCCAGGCAGTGATCCATATAAATAGCTTCTCCTGAATTTTTAGATAAATTGCAAGTAGAAATTTGAGAGGTGATGTCATTTTCTTACTCCCATTTTCTATGGAGCTGATTTTTCTCATAGCTCTGAGATGCAAACCCTCTCATTCACTCCAATCATAGTTTGAATTTGTTGCGTGTTTCAGTTTTCCTTCATCTTAGCTTTCTTATTTTCCTCTTATACAGGTTGTGACACTTCGAGGAGATGTGAGTTACAGGAAAACCCTGATTACCAATGATGGGACGAGTCTTGGAGTTGGTTTGCCAGTTGGCATAACTATCGATCCTATTAATGGGTAAATGTCCATTCAGAAATAGCATATGTCTTCTATACAGCAGCACTTTTGTTAGTATTATGATCTGATAAGATAGAAGATTTCAAACATAGGACGTCTTCTGATTTCATATGCCAGCATTTGAATAATATAGATCTCAGGCCTTCTCTGGTAGCTCAGTGGTAAAGAATCCACCTGCCAGTGTGGGAGATGTGGGTTTGATCCCTGATCTGGGAGGATCCCACATGCCACAGAGCAGCTACACCTGTGAGCCACAACAATAGAGCCTGTGCTCTAGAGCCTGGGAGCCTCAGCTACTGAAGCCCGCCTGCCCTAGAGCCTGTTGCTGCTGCTGCTAAGTCGCTTCAGTCATGTCCGACTCTGTAGGAGCCCCACCAGGCTCCCCTGTCCCTGGGATTCTCCAGGCAAGAACCCTGGAGTGGGTTGCCATTTCCTTCTCCAATGCATGAAAGTGAAAGGTGAAAGTGAAGTCACTCAGTCGTGTCCAACTCTGTACGACCCCATGGACTGCAGCCCACCAGGCTCCTCTGTCCATGGGATTTTCCAGGCAAGAGTACTGGAGTGGGATGCCATTGCCTTCTCCACCTAGAGCCTGTACTCTGCAACAAGAGAAGCCACTGCAATGAGAAGCCTGTGTACCACAACTAGAGAGTAGCCTTTGCTCGCCCCAACTAGAGTAAAGCACACATGCAGCAAAGCCCCAGCACGGCCAAAAAAAAAAAAAAAGAAAGAAAGAAATTATATCAACAATAAGGAGAAGGAAATGGCAACCCACTCCAGTATTCTTGCCTGGAGGATCCCATGGACAGAGGAACCTGGCTGGCTACAGTTCATGGTGTCGCAAGAGTCAGATACGACTTGGTGACTAAACCACCACCACCATATAAAAAAGAAAATATAGATCTCAGTACGAAAGAAATAACTGTTAAGTTATATGTGATATGTATTTTTCAAATTAATAACCCTGTATTTCAAACAGGCAAGACTTTCAGGCATTTTAAAATAGAGTGAACAATTATATATTTTGACTTTGAATGAATGTGGAAAGCTTGAAATAGACCTTGAAGGGTGAGAAGACCACCAGTAGATGGAGGATGACTTGTAGCTGAGAAGTGGTACTTGAGGCCAAAGAGCAGTGGAGGCCCAGAAGCATGGTGGTACTTAGCGTGGTTGTGTAGAGGGCTGGAACCAGAGACTTCGACTAAGAGACATTGACTAGATGGGAGAGATACAGATACTTGGGGATGAATCAGGGAGGGGCTTTAATGTCATGCTAAGGAGTTGTACTGTTTTTTTTTTTTTTTTTTGAGAAATAAGGAGCCAGCAGGAAATTTGGAGGAAAGGAATGATAGAACCTAATCTGTATTTTAGAAAGATTAATCAGGATTGGATTGGCAAGAGTCAGGGGAAAAAGAAAATGTTTAGCTAGAGATGAGAGTTCTTAGCTAAGGTTAAGTAGCTTAAATTTTTAGTGAACTCAGAATTCATAAGAGTTTTGTGACTTTGTCCAGAAAACTTTTTGGCAACCTGGAATGGGGGAGGAGAAAGAGAATAATGACAGGTACTTAAGGTGAGCAGTTAGCAAGTAAAGGAGATCAAGAGAATAAATAAGAGTACTGTTAAAACAGTTAAAATGGTATGAGATCCAGGCATAGAGGGACTGAAGATTTGAGAGCTCAGACAAATTTTAAGGGCAGAGGATAGGTTCAATGGAAGAAGTAAAATAGGAGAAAGGAAGAGATGGAAGGGTTTGGTTGAATTTCAGAGTTTGAAAACTTAGAGGTAAAGAAGTTTAGCATTGAAGAGTAGTTTCATGGGAAGGGTATATTGGATTGATGTTGGAAGAAAGATGCTAATAAAGATGATTGGAGTTAGGGGTTTGAGGAATCGTAGAAGAGTTTGAGAGGGCTGTCTGGTGAAGCAGGAGGTGAGTTTAAAAGGAATGAAAACTTTGACTCACGTCTAGAAGTTATGTCCTCAATGGAAATGGAAAGCAACCTTCACATATTTTAATGAAATTGGTAATTCTGTGTGCTGATTAGGATTCATATGTATACAGTGCATTTTCCATCATGAAAATTGGAAAATTAAGTAGCTTATCTTGTGGTAATAGATTTGGAAAAGAAATAAAGAAGGCTGAGAGGTGATCGGGGATGGTATATTGGATTGATGGTGAAAGAAAGATGCCAATAAAGATGATTGGAGTTAGGGGTTTGAGGAATTGTAGAAGAGTTTGAGAGGGCTGTCTGGTGAAGCAGGAGGTGAGTTTAAAAGGAATGAAAACTTTGACTCACGTCTAGAAGTTATGTCCTCAATGGAAATGGAAAGCAACCTTCACATATTTTAATGAAATTGGTAATTCTGTGTGCTGATTAGAATTCATATGTATACAGTGCATTTTCCATCATGAAAATTGGAAAATTAAGTAGCTTATCTTGTGGTAATAGATTTGGAAAAGAAATAAAGAAGGCTGAGAGGTGATCGGGGAGGTACCTGAATACGTTTGCATTAGCTCTTTCTTTTCTGGTGTGCTTAGCAGTATGTGAGTCTGGAACTGATGGTTGATACAGGCTTTTTAGTCCATGAACTTCCTGTGTGACCAAGCTAAAGGATTGTCCACCAGTGGAAAATGGTATCCTGTGTCAGATTTCATTTTAAGTGGCCTCTCTCCCAATAATAACTGGAAAGTATACAGACATTAGAGAACACTAGTTATGGACTCCTCCACGCTGTATGTAACAGGATATTGACATTTCAGACTTCCTCCACTGAATGGTGTGCATCCTGAGGACAAGAAAGATTTGTTTTTCATTTAAATATATAGTGAACATTTTTCACTAAATACCTTTATTTTTCATGGTTGTAGGAAACTGTACTGGTCAGACCGAGGAACCAACAATGGCCTTCCCCCCAAGATTGCCAGTGCCAACATGGATGGCAAATCTCCAAGAACTCTCTTTACTGGGAGCCTTGAAAACGTAGCATTTATCACCCTTGATATTGAGGAGCAAAAACTCTACTGGGCAGTCAGCAGCACGGGAGTGGTATGTACCCCATTTTAGTCTGTTGGTCTTCGTTGCAGAACTTGGGTAGTTGACGTCCATTGTTCTGAGTTGTCTGGCAGTGGTTCTCAAACAATCTCAGCCATTTTTGGGGCTTCCCAGGTGGCACTAGTTGTAAAGAACCCACCTACCAATGCAGGGGACGTGGAAGAGATGTGGGTTCGTCTCTGGGTTGGGAAGATCTGGAGGGGGACATGGCGACCCACTCCAGTATTCTTACCTGGAGAACTCCATGGACAGAGGAGCCTGGTGGGCTACAGTCCATAACATCACGACTGAAGCAACTTAGCATGCACGCACACGCACCAGTGTTTTATTGCCCTTTCTCTCCATAACTTCTTTCCTTGAAGTCCAGTTCTTTAATAACATTTGTTATTTTTTCCCTTATTCTTTCTTTTCCTTCAAGATAAATTCCATTTCTCATTCCACATTTGTCCTCTAAGCGCCTTTTCTTTTTAAACAGAAAGCTTCTGAGCTCAATAGGCATCTGTTCACAGATGTCGGTTATTTTCTGGTAGTTGTAATGTGTGAGGAGTCCCTTTCTTGGTCATTTTAAACTTCAAGATGAAGTTCATTATAATCTGCAAAAAAATAGGAAGTATACAATTTCATTCATTCACAGAAATAACACTTGATCTTTGCTACTGTGTTTATGCAGCCGATCTGGAACTAGGCACAAAGAAGGTACTCAGTAATAATTATTGATCAGCTACAGTATTGTTTTGGTTGTTGAATGTGTGCTAGTTGCTTCCTTGCTTTAGAGAACAGGAGTGATTTCAGATCTGTTTATGACATAGACGCTCTTCAAAAAGTTGTCCAGTAGATTTGATTTTCAGTTCATGATAGCTTGACGAGGACTCATCTCACTCTTAATATGTGATTATAATGAAGAAATGTAGTGATGTGTGTGAAAGCCTTTTACAGAAGTACTTGCCACATGCTGTGATTTCTGCATATAACTTAGGATGTCCCAGACCAGACTACCCAGCAGCTCCCACTTCCTGTTTCCACATCTGCTCTGCTCTCCGCAATCTGTGAGCCAGTTGGTGGTGTGACTTCCATCCTTTCTTCTAGGCTAGAACCCTCATATTCCTTCTTCACTCTAATAATCATGTCCTATTTAATCATCACAAAAGTCCTGGCATCTTCTTTCAGGTCCAGTCCCTGAGCATCTTCTTTCAGGTCCGCCTTTTCTGCCACCTGCACCATTCTGAACCACTTCTCTCTAGCTATCTTGCTAATCAAACTGCTTTCATGATGGAGGCATGTGGTCTTCATAAAACTACAAGGAACCCTGAGCCCTGGCCCAGATAAGTAGCTCCAGATTCCTGAGCCAAGTGTGGTCAGCTCATCTGGTCCCAGTTACTCCCTCAGCAGCTCTCCTCAGAGATAATCTCCCTTGTGCTGCACCCTTCTGGAATTTCTGCTGGTTTCCAGGACAGAGCCTGCTCTTGTGACTGCTGGATTCCCTTGTCGAGAGAGGCAGGGAGTGACACCCGTTTGTCTCTCTCGCCAGCAATCAGTTCAGATACTGACACAGAGGAGGATCAAACCAGCTATGTCTATAATTTTTTTTTTCTTCCAGAGCAGACTGCTTATCACTTCCTGTTAGGAACTTCATTCTTGAGTTCTTCTCTAGTTCACCAGAGTCATTTTGAGGCTGACTTATTACTATGCTGATTTAATAGTGCTGTCTTGCTGTCTTCTGTGTGTGTTGAGTACGTTTCCTATCTCCATTGCAGAACTGGTTGGTGAAGACGTTAAACTCAAGGCCAGTTAGCATATGGTATCCTTGACCAGAATATCACATGCAGGGATTAGTTCCCTATTTTTCACTATGCCATCTGAGAAGGTTGACTGGCTTACTTGGCTTCCCTTTCCAGGGAAACACCCCTGGAAAGGATGGAATGCTATCTACGTGTGAAACATTATTAAGTAAATATTAGTTTTAAACATGTGCCTCATTTCACCATGAATCAGTCAATATCAAAAATTCTAACCTTTCAGATTGAAAGAGGAAATGTGGATGGAACAAATCGAATGATCCTGGTAAACCATCTTTCATACCCCTGGGGACTTGCTGTCCATGGGCCCTTCCTTTATTACTCCGATGAAGAATATGAGGTCATTGAAAGAGTTGACAAGGCTACGGGGGCCAACAAAATCGTCTTGAGAAATAATCTCCCAGATCTCAGGGGCCTTAAAATTACCAAAGACGTGGTGAGTATTTGTCACTGAAACATGCATTCATGTGTGTTCAATGAATATATCTATGCACTTACATGTCTGCATACAACCCACCACACACACAAACCTGTGTGCATACAGAAATCGAAATTATCTATTAATTTTAATAAGTAAAATTAATATTAATTTTAATATTAAAGCCAATATTAAAGCTATTAATAAAGCCAATATTAAAGCTATTAATATTAAGCCATGCTTAATATTTTTAAAATATTTTTAAAATATTCAGCATGGCTAAGTATCAAAGACTAATCTGGCATCTGAAATGCCCGATTCACTTCAGAGTAAACTTTCTCCCGTTCATTCCTCCTCACTTTTTACTTTGCTTTTGTTTATTGCCCTCCCTGACGTAATTATGTATATGTTTATCATCTGAGTTCTTCTTAGTATGTAACCTTTATAAGGACAGGTATTTTGTTTGTGTTGTTTCTTGCTCTCTACCCAGTAACTAGAATAGTTACGGGAGCATTGGAGGTTGGATACCTACTGGAAAAGTGAATAACATGATAGAATTGTTTTAATCTTAAAAGGAGTACTCTTAGGTGTGCTTTTTTGAGATAATGTAACTTTTGATTTGCCCCTTTAAATTAGTATGATCTACAGATAAATTTTTTATTTTGAAATATGTAGCCTAAGATTAGCAAGTAATTTGTTTGTTGTCCTATAACCTAGGTTTGTCACTTGATATTTTATTGCATATTCAAAAAAACTTCAAGTATTCTTATTTAATATACATTAAATCAAATATCCATCACATGTTTGATTGTATAATTAAAATTGATAGAATTTTAAATGGTAGTACATAGGTTATTCCTCTACCTCTTGAATGATTGGTGGAAGAAAAACAATTGGTGCTCCATTCTCTACTATGATATAACATAAACTATTACATGCTTGTGGTCTTATTTTAAACCTCTGTGTGTTAGTTCAATAAGCACTAGGCTCTCCAATATTGTTTTTAGGTTAACTCAGATTCCATATTTGTTACTGATTTTTATAATGACCCCAAAATTTTGACACTGAGTGGCAAATAGATGAGGTGAAAAGTTACAAACTAATTGTGATTTCATTTAGGCTCCGAATCCTCAAATGGCTGCAGCAACAACATGAATGTCTGTCAGCAAATTTGCCTGCCTGTACCAGGAAGACTGTTCTCCTGTGCCTGCGCCACCGGATTTAAACTCAATCCTGATCATCAGACCTGCTCTCCATATAATTCTTTCATTGTTGTTTCCACGCTGCGGACAATCAGGGGCTTTAGCTTGCAATTGTCAGACCATTCAGAAGCCATGGTGCCAGTGGCAGGCCCAGGTACGTTCCTCCAATACAAGTAATGTTTGACTCCATGTGATGCCATGTTGAAGTCCTTGGTGCCATATAGCATTTTTGCATGTTTCGATTCAGCACGTAAGGAAGCATGTTTATTCTGCTTGATAACCATATTCACAAGTGCTCATGATTGATCTCTGCTTTCCTATGTCTAAAAAGTCATCTAAGTTACTGCCTTGTAAATATATTATACAGTCAGCAAGTTTTTCATCCAGCTCTGCATTTTGAAAAATATCAAATGCAGAAAAGTTGAAAAGTGTAATGAACACCATTATACTTACTAGATTCAACCATCGTTAACATTTTGGCCCAACTGATACTTAAGTTTGATCACCTGGTAATGGTGATCACCATGAAATCTCTGCCTTTTTGCCCCTCTACAATTTATGTGAAATTTTGGGGTTTACACTGTGATACCCTATGAATATCTTTTCCCCCAAGCATCTTTTATTCATTGGTTTTTATCTTTGTCTGAAATGACAATTTAATTGGGAATTGCAAAATGGTTCTTTTTCTTGTTTTGTCGTTCCTTCTACATTCATTCTTCTCTCCTTTTTATTATCACATACACTCAAGTTTCTTTAATTCAATGTAAAATCATTTAGCATAATTGTTCTTTTGATGCTCCGATTGATCCATTTTGTCTGGGAAGAGCCTCTCATGTTGCTGTCTGTATCTTTTGACATGATTCCATTAGTATTTGAATGCTTCCTTGCTTCCTGGTCTAATAAATATGTTCCAGGCTTACCTTGTACCTTTCCTTCCCAAACCTGTGCTTAACCATTTCTCCCAGAAATGGGAGTACTCTTTATTGTGGGAAGAAGAAACTAAGATCTGGGAGAAGCAGTGCTCATTGCATCCAGGAAATAGTTTTATTTCATAATCGGGGCATGGTTTGAGCAAAGGGGATTTGGAATGAGGGTTAGAGAGGAAGGGCAAACACTTTTAAAAGCTCTAGTTTAAGCTAGATCATAGTTTAATGATCTTTTCTTTAATGTTCCAGGACGAAACGCACTGCATGTGGATGTGGACGTATCCTCTGGCTTTATTTATTGGTGTGATTTTAACATCTCTGTGACATCTAATAATGCAATCCGAAGAATCAAACCAGACGGGTCTAATTTTACAAACATCGTTACAGACGGGCTAGGAGTAAACGGGGTCCGGGGTCTTGCAGTGGACTGGGTAGCAGGTGGGTAAGCTGTGTAGTGATTTTATCGGAAAGCTTTTTGTGTTTGCATTTCTGCCATCTTATTTATACTATAAAGTTTAACATACATGTGGCAGATCTGTTTTCCTAGATGTTTACTGAGATTATTTAAGATAAGTTGAATTGAGTTTTTAGAATAAATGTAACAGCCTTGTGCCTGTTAATGATAGTGTTTCAGTTGACAGATTCATTATAGATGATCTCATTATAGATTATTTACTGAGTTGTTGGCAAAATGGAAAGAAATATTTAATTATGTGGACTTATTTCATCCTTAAAGGAACATCTAATTTCTAAATTGGAAATGTCTAAATTTTCAAAGAGAAAGGAATGTCAAAATATAATATAAACCATAAAATGGCAATCATTTATTTTAAAGCTGAGCAGTTTTAGTCGCTTAATTCTTAATTGCTTCCTCATGTTATTTATGAAAACCCTTTGATTATTAGGTACTTTGTTGTAGTTAATTGAAATGCCTGACCCAACATATATTAACTTTTCTATACTGATTTATATACTTAATTTTGAATTACCATCCAGTTTTTAATGATACATTGAAAAACAACTGTCAACAGTCTATGGGCCAAATGTAGCCTGTGCTAAGTAGTTTTGTTGGAACACAGCTATGCCCATTCATTTACGTATTGTAAACTATCTTCCCACCATGCTTTTTACTCTAGCATTTACTTTGTTCTGTAATGCCCAAATTCTGGTGATTTTAGAAGGTCCATGGGATGAAAACATCTACACTAGTTAGAAACAATCTATTTAGTTCTAAGAGTAAATATTTATTTTTCTAAGCCTAAACTGAGATACTTATCCTCCTGGGAAAGACAACATTTACTGGCTCAAACCTCTATCTTACAAGAGCTATCTTCTTCTTTTTTCTTGGTTTGCCATTAATCAGCATGTTCTTTCATTTTCCTGCAGGAAATCTTTATTTCACCAATGCTTTTAGATCTGAAACACTGATAGAAGTTCTAAGGATCAATACCACCTACCGCCACATTCTTCTTAAAACCATAGTGGATATGCCCAGAGACATTGTTGTGGACCCCAAGAATCGATATCTCTTCTGGTCTGACTATGGGCAGAACCCAAAGATTGAACGGTCTTTTCTTGACTGTACCAATCGAACTGTGCTTGTATCAGACATCACTGCCACACCACGGGGCTTGGCATTGGATCATAGCAGTAACTACATTTATTGGGTTGATGACGCTGTGGATTTAATTGCAAGGATCAGCATTGAGGGAGGGGAATCTGAAGTGATTCGTTTCGGCAGTCATTACCCAGCTCCTTATGCCATCACTGTATTTGGAAATTCTATCATATGGGTAGACAGGAATTTAAAGAAAATCCTCCAAGCCAGCAAGGAACCAAATAGAGCAGATCGACCAACAGTGATAAGGGACAATATTGATTGGCTAAGAGATGTGACCATCTTTGACCAGAGTGTCCAGCCTCGGTCACCAGCAGAGGTTAACAACAACCCTTGCTTGGAAAATAAGGAGGATGTACCCATTTCTGCTTTGCTCTGCCTAAATCACAAACCCCTAAATGTGACTGTGCCTTTGGGACCCTGGAAGCTGATGGCAAGAGCTGTGACATTTCATCAGAAAATTTCCTCATCTTTGCCTTGGATGATTCCTTGAGGAGCTTACGTTTTGACCCCAGAGACTATAGCCAACCTTTCCCAGCAATAAGTGTGGAAAAAATGGCTGTGGCCCTAGACTATGACAGCATAGATAACAGAATCTACTTCACACAACTTTTGCCATCCGGAAAAGGCCAGATTTCCTATATCAACCTGAATTCAAGGAGCAGTCCTCCCACTGTTGTTGTTTCGGGTAAGTGCACTCTAAGTGTAGCTTATCTGGGAAGCAAATGCAATGGGGTCAACACACATGGATTACCCAGGGATTCTAAAATGCTTCTTGAGATTCTAACTTCTTTTTGTGTGTTTGTTGGTTGTATGTCCAGGCATAGGGAGTCCTGAGGGCATTGCCTTTGACTGGATCAATAAAAGAATTTATTACAGTGACTACACCAATCAGATGATTAAGTCCATTGCCACGGATGGGTCTAGACACACTGTGATAGCCCAAGTTCCAAAGCCAAGAGGAATTGTGTTAGATCCTTGCCAAGGGTATGTCATGATTGCTTATTTCTGGAGGGAGTGGGGTCTGAAATTATCTTATGTTAATAGAGAGCCAGTGTTTTGTGGACTTGTAATACTGTAGCTACAGATTAAGGGTGAAAGAGCATGAGTGACCTTACTTGGGAAGGAACTCTGGCTGGTGCTCCTAGGAAGTTTGGCCGCATGCTAGGGAATTAATGTCCTGACTCAGTAAATCCCTGTTGGACAAGTTGTATGGGTGGGAATGGAGATTGGTGTCAAATATAACTGTTACATTTGCAGTTAAAGAATGCTGCTGTCTTTCTTAAGTAAAAAGAAGTGTGAGTTCCTTGTGGTGAATTATGACTCCTTTTGGATCTCTAGGTACATGTATTGGACCGACTGGGGTACCATGCCAAAATCGAGACTGCCACAATGGGTGGATACTCCCGGAGAAGCTTGGTAGACGGGGGCCTGGTCTGGCCCAACGGGCTCACTCTGGACTATGAACAGAACCTTCTCTACTGGGCAGATGCTAATCTGTACGTGTCTTTGGTTATTCTTGTGGGTGTTGATGAGATTTCTTCCTCCCTGTTCAAAAGAATAGGGATATGTATAATGTGGTGAAATACTGGTGAATATACCTGTGAAAATTGGTCTCTATCATGAGACTGAGTAATTATGAACTGAAAGACACCTAAAGACGCATTACTGGACAAGTTAATTTCAACTATGGTTATAAATATAATCATTCAGTTTATACTCATGTAACTTCCTCAAAAAATGAATGACTTTAAATGTACACTGATAGTAACTTTTCTCTAGGTTTTAACATTCAGTGTCTTGTAAAAGCATTTTCCTTCAGTCTTTGTCTTTTGATCATCTTCTCAAAAAAAAAAAATATTTCTTGTGCCAGAGTCTTCTCAGTCCATTTCACAATATATTTTTTATAAACTTCTGTCAGCTCTAATTTTTGCAGGTAACTCTCTAATCACTTCTGAAATTATACATATTCCCATCATCTTAATGATTGAAGATATGAGATGATTTTATTTATTATGGCTGGTATCTGCATGTTGAGAATCTTAAACTTTCCTTGCTTATTTTCTTATGATTTTGGTCTCATGATGCTGAGCACCTAACAACTTTATCTTTGTTTTCTCACTTGAAATAAAGGAGGGATGATTTGTGTCTAAATTAGGAAGATATCTCAAAGTCAATGACAAATGGAAAAACTCATTAAGCTGGTGGGAAGGGAAAAGTAATTCACATTTTACTGAGTGACTACTATGTGCCAGACACCAAGACAGGTATTATTTCCAAGCAAGAGGTGTATTATTTCACAATACTCCCCACTGTTCATTTCTTTTTCCTGTTTCATTTAGTAGGATTACTTGTGGGTTATATTAATATTTGGATATCATTTATATAGGCCTTGTTTAATAAGGAGATAAAGTTCTCCCATTACCAGAAGAAACATTTCTTGCTGCCATACACTCCACTTGAAAGTTGGGGGCTTGTGTAATTGCACTGAGGCATTGGGTGCCAGTTGAGGACCTTAATCCTTCTAGAGTCTAGTATTTTCTTTTTTCTTTTTCCATCTTCATTTTAGGGAGAAGATTGAGCGCATGGATCTAGAGCACTATCTGCGAGAGGTCATTGTCAGCAGAGCCAATAATCCTTTTGGCTTGGCTGTTTATGGCCAGTATATTTACTGGACTGACATGCTCACTCAGAAAATTTATCGAGCTAACAAAGTTGATGGGTCAGATCAGACTGCAGTGACCGTGACCCTTCCCTTTCGGCCTAAGGGTATTTGTGCTGTTGTGAAGGACCAACAACAATGTCACAGTCCTTGTGATCGGTTTAATGGGGGCTGTAGCCATATTTGTGCACCAGGTAAATACTTTGGCCACCTCTTGCGAAGAGTTGACTCACTGGAAAAGACCTTGATGCTGGGAGGGATTGGGGGCAGGAGGAGAAGGGGAAGACAGAGGATGAGATGGCTGGATGGCATCACTGACTCAATGCACATGAGTTTGGGTGAACTCTGGGAGTTGGTGATGGACAGGGAGGCCTGGCGTGCTGCAATTCATGGGGTCGCAAAGAGTCAGACACAACTGAGCGACTGAACTGAACTGAACTGAAGGCATTGGGAACAAAGATAGAATCATGGAGAATGATAAACGAATACAGTATTGTAAAGCAAAAAAAGAAAGTGAAAAAACAACTTATT
Organism: Aepyceros melampus; assembly: GCA_006408695.1. Lineage (NCBI taxonomy): Eukaryota > Metazoa > Chordata > Mammalia > Artiodactyla > Bovidae > Aepyceros > Aepyceros melampus. Next base: position 66,837 of record SJXQ01005480.1, on the reverse strand, counting down.
CCAAGTTTAAAAAAAAATAATGATAATAATGATGACCACTAGTAGGGAAGGCTGAGGGAATATTCAGCTCCAGCATGAACAAAGATTCTCTCTGTTTTCAGAGGAATTTCTAAAATAGATTTCAGGGTTTGTATGTTAAGAAGACTGAAGGTTTTTTTTTCCTTTCCTATTCCATATGGAGCCTTCTTACAATGACATTTTTAATTCAAGCTTGATGGAGGAAAAAGAAATATGCGGGTTTGGCTGCTGCATATCATGTCTTGAATAGAAATTTCATCAATGAACTAATGTTCCTCATTAAAGGATTTAATACTTTCACTTAGGAGGTACTGTTTATAGTTGAATAAACAGAGTGTGCCTCAAGTGTGTTTTATAGAGAACGATAAATTCGTAAGAGGATGTGCCTTTTGAGACTATTGCTTTGCAGATTTTGCCGAGAAGGTAGAATCATTGTTAATGTTTCAGTGAAGATAAGAAATAGTGGTTTAAAGATTAGGGTGAATTAGCCACATTCATTAGAAATTGATGGTTGTTCACATTGATGAAAACATAACGTAGAGCAGAGTTTCCATGTCTTAGAGTGTGTTTAATAATATAGAAGCTGTTGCCAGTGCTCTTCAGGGGGAGAAAGTATCAGTGTTTGCTACAGAAATATTTTGCTTTCTTCTGGGCTTACCTTTCTTCAGGTCCAAATGGCCCTGAGTGCCAGTGTCCACATGAGGGCCGCTGGTATCTGGCCAACAACAATAAGTACTGCATCCAGGATAATGGTACCCGGTGTGACAGCTCCAAGTTCACCTGCCTCAATGGGAAGTGCATCCCCGACCAGCTGCAGTGTAATGACATCGACGACTGTGGTGACAGCAGTGATGAGCTGGAAACTCTCTGTGGTGAGCTGGACTCTTGGAACTTTTGAAGTTCACGATGTACCTTTTGCAAGCGAAGAACATGTACCCTGAGAATCTAGACTGCACTTTGCTTAAATTACACAACAGCTGATACATGTGCTGTGAAGTAGTGTTTGATGCTTTATTAGGAAGCACCTCTGAAGAGCACCTAAGAAAGAGCAGAGATGCTGCATGCCATTTATAGTCTGGGGAGCCCTGGGAAAATTATGTAACCTCTCTGAGCTTCAGTCCCATGAAAGCATTGTGTTTGCATGCTTTAATGAAACTGAGATAAACTTATACATTGAGATGGTGGAGGAATGGAGTGACTTTGCCATTTGCATCAAATCCTCCATTGCTTAAAAAAAAAGTATACAACATATTTGCTTAATTTAACTAATTAAAAGTTTGAGCTCACTTTGCATGCAGTACGTGTGGCAGCTTTTGCCTTGGAGGGTCAACCCAGAGTGTCTTATTTTACTTGATTGTATCTTTTTAGAAAACGGGATGATGCTTTAATCCTCGAGCTTCTTCAATGTTGTTTTCAATATTTCGTTCCCCTCCTCTTAGCGTTTCACAGCTGCCCTTCGACAAGCTTCACCTGTGCCAATGGACGATGTGTCCCATACAGTGATCGCTGTGATCACTACAATGACTGTGGCGACAACAGTGATGAGGCAGGCTGCCGTTTCAGGGCTTGTAACAAAACAGAATTTACTTGCAGTAACGGAAGGTGCATTCCTTCTGAATTAGTCTGCGACGGGATAGACAACTGCCATGACAGCAATGCTTCAGATGAGAGAAATTGCCGTAAGTTCATCTTACGTTCTTAATGGGCTTTGGAGCCTTGAACTCTCAGAGCCTGGGAGATGTAAAGACGGCGCATTTCTGAGCAAAAACTGACAGTATTCATCTAAAACATACATTTCATTTTACATGTCTACTAGTGATTTTTAAAAATAATTCTACCCAATATTTGATTTATTCTTACAATCTTTGACTTTTCACCCTCAATATTTTATCTTTGGTTTGTGTTTCTGATTATTGTGAAGCTTTACCAATGATTACTGACAAAATTAATTGATTAATGTGTGTGGTTAATGTTTGTTATGCACAAAGCTATGTAGCACAGTGTTGACTGAAATGATTTGGTAAATTGCTTTTTAGTGAGTTGCTTTTTCCAAATTTCTGGAACTTACAGTTTAGCATCTTGAGAAAACAGTAGCACAGAGTATGAGCAAAAATGCATTTTCAGTTTGGGTATATCGACACGCTCTGCTGTCTCTGTATGCGGTTATACCCTGGTGGCTCAGAGGTTAAAGCGTCTGCCTCCAATGCGGGAGACCTGGGTTTGATCCCTGGGTCGGGAAGATCCCCTGAGAAGGAAATGGCAATCCACTCAAGTATTCTTGCCTGGAGAATCCCATGGACAGAGAAGCCTAGTACATCACAGTCCACGGGGTCGCAAAGAGTCGGACACGACTGAGCGACTTCACCATCATACACAATATTTATTTTGGTGTGCCAGTATTATTGTCTGGATAATCCTATAGACAGAGAAGCCTGGTGGGCTACAGTCCATGGGGTCACAAAGATCCAGACATGACTGGATGCCATCAGAACATGCACCCATGCTTTTTTGTTGTTGTTTTTTTTAACAAGTGGTCAATATGTTTCATCCATGTCCTCCAACTTTTTTCCTGAGTATTTTAAAGCAACTTCCAGAAACACATGTCACTGACATTTGTTTTCAAATTTAAAAAATATTTTTAATATTTTAATTGGAGGATAATCTGCTTTCCAATGTTATGTTGGTTTCCACCATACAACAAGGTGAATCAGCCGTAAATATACATATACCCCCTCCTTGAGCCTCCCTCCCTTCCCACCTCATCTCATCCCCCTAGATCTTCACAGAGTACCAGGCTGAGCTCCCACTAGTTATCTGTTTTATACATGGTAATATATATTTTGAAAAACAACTACTATTCTAGCATTATGCTCAACAAAATCAACAATACTTAATGTCCTCTAGTACTAAGTCCATATACAAATTTTATCACTTAGCCCCAAAATGTCAACAGTTCATCTGTTCACATCAGGATTCAAAGTCTACACATTGATTTAGGTTGGAATTGAGACCTAGACCTTTGATTACATTAGACTTAGTTCTTTGGGCAAGAACACTTCACAGGTGGAGCTATTTCTTGTATCACATCATGAAGCACATAATGCTTGATTGTTCCACTTTCAGTGAGGACGATATTAATTTAGAAGTCAGTTTGAATCTTCCCTTTAGGAAGTTCCCATCAGTCTTTCACCCAGTGGTTTTTAACCATGGATGGTTGTTCCATGAATTTATTATTACTTTAAGGGTTATAAATCAGATATTTAAAATTTTACTATTCCATCCACGTTTATTAGCTCAAGTTCTCTAAAGAAGAAATTTCCCTTATCGGCTATTTTGTTACTCTGAAATACAATTCTGCAGAGGAAATGTTTGATTCTTTCTGTCTCTTTTCAGTTTTCAGAGTAGTAAGTTGGTGACCAATGAGCATTAAGCTTTGGCTTTGTTTTGTTTTTACTATTGTATTAAACTCATGGATTTTTACATATTTGAGTTTTAATGAGATGAAGTAATTTACTGCTTTTGGTGCTTAATTGTCCTATTTTTGGCAGCGGGAATCCTGCCAAGTTGGGTCCTTTTTTATTTTGACTTGATCCTATTCAATCTTCCATAGTGCATTTCAGACTTGTACATTTCTTGTCTCAGACCTGGAATTTGTCTCATTCCTTTTGTGTGTGGTTTAAAAATTACTGGGACTTCCCTGGAAGTCCAGTGGTTAAGACTTCCAACACAGCAGGTATGGATTCTGTCTCTAGTTGGGGAACAAAGATCCCATATACCTCATGGCCAAAAGACCAACACATAAAACAGAAGCAATATTGTAATTTAATAGACTTTTAAAAAAATTAAAATTACCACAGTGTTGGGTTACCTATTCCTATTCGGCCTTTATTGCTTCTAGGCCTTTTTAGTGGACAGAACTAGGAAGTACAATTCTAAAGGGGAAAAAATGATATTGGTATTTTCCATTTTAATTTAAGATAAACAGGTTTTTACCTTTTAGATTTTATAATCACATCTCTTACACTTAAAATCTTAGTTTGTAATAGGTGACATAGTCACTTTTTTGCTTTATTTTATAATACTTTCAAAGTAACCATACAAATGTAATTAAATATTTTATGTCTTTCTTGTTCTTAGATTATTTCCCACTAGAAATATGCAGTCACTTGTTACCGTTTCCAGATTTTGGAAATTGCTTTTCTTTATGCATTTTTATTTTATTGTGTTCATTTATAGAAAATAATGTGCATGGATTCATAGCTATATAAAAATTGTATGACAAGGTACACTCCAGATGTCCTTCATGCTTGCCCTCTCCACCCTGTTCCCTCCATACTATTCTCAATCTGTTCATAGGAGTGACAATTTTCGTTAGTTTATCTTTGCATTTTTGTTTTAAATGTAAGCATTTCTTTCTTGCTGGACACACACAGTTATCAGTTTTCGTACACAAAAGATAGCTTAGTGTTGTGCTTTCCTGCTGTTAATGCATATTGGAGGTCAGGCCATTTTTCCTTATCAGTATCTAGAGATCTTCTTCATTCATGTTACTCCATTGTATGAGGAGTGAGGAGAGTGGGAAGTCTTGCTGATGCTATTAAATAGTGAAAACAGGAAATGCTCTTTTTACTAGAGACTATATGGCATCACATAACTGTCATGAATTATGCCTCTCTGATAGCTTCCCTTCTGCTGGTTTGATTGTGCAGTAGATCGGTTAGCATGGACATATGTGATGTACATGTGATGAATATGTTCCAAATTGTTTACTGGTTGTCTTTTTCAAGCTGAACGCACGTGCCATCCTGGATACGTAAAATGTACGAATTCAACGATTTGTATTCCACGTTCTTTCTTGTGTGATGGAGACAACGATTGTGGAGATATGAGTGATGAAAACCCCATTTTCTGTGGTAAGATAAACTTCTTTTTGTGGTTCCAGGCATGCATGTCTTGAGCTAATAAAGACACATGGCTTGTGTGTTTCAGCTAATTTCAATTTCTCCTCTCAAATTGACCTTGTAAATAGATACAGTAGGCAGTTATTTAGGAGGGGCATAAGAAGTCCCTTCTCTCTGTTCCCTGGCTGGATGCCTGACTCCAAATATTTCTTCAAGGGATCAACTATAATGCATAACCTCCTATAATTAAAGGTCTTTTGTCTTCAGGAACTACAGGCAGAATTTGCAAAATAAGCCCTCATATTTATTCTCAATACGTTTATAGTAACTGAAAGAATTTTTGTCTTTTTCATATGTGTGACTTTCAGAAACCTTAATTTCATATCTAGCTGTTTGGTTCAATCAAATAATTCTTATATTTATAGCTCAAATTCTTAAGTTTGATAACTTTGAAACTATTAGTGTAAATAGATGCATCCTTTAAGATTTAGTAATGGTCACCAGGCCAGGTTACAATCCAAGAGTAGGAGTCAGTTGTAAAAACAGCAACAAGAGGAAATAGAAAATCTAGAAAACACATCAGACCATAACCTCAGGTTATATAAGAAAAGTTTACACATAGGCAGGATCATTTACTCAAATAAGTTACAAGGATGAATAAGAGCAAAACTTTGATAATTCTCTAGAATCATGGTGTACTATGGCTTAAAATGTTGTGTGTAGGGTGATTTGGTTATTTTTTCTTTTCAGTAGAATTTATTTTGTGTTATGGCAGAAAACATAGAACCATGTTTTCTTTTGTCTATAATTTGATTTCATGTATCCAAAAATAGTCTTTCTGGTATTTCTAATAAGTGCAGTTCATTTTCTGAATCTCTGGAATTTAGGGAAAAAATTCTAGGAGACTGGAAGAGTATTGCTCTCCCATGTTCTTTCCTCTGGATGGAAAACTTCTATAAAAACTCAGGCCTCAGTCTTCCTGTCTTGGCAACTCCTACCCAGTTCAGAGATATAGGCAGGTTATTAGGAACAAGCTTGTGTGTTGCTCATGGATTTTATCTTCTTTACCTACTGCAGCCACTAGGTCATGTAGGAGCGATGAGTTCCATTGCACCTCCGGGCCCTGTATTCCTGCACGTTGGTATTGTGATCATGAAAAAGACTGTTCTGACGGCTCTGACGAACCTCCCACTTGTGGTAAGAGAGTGAGCCAGCATGAAAAGCATTGAGATACAGCTGGCACCCCTCTTCCAACTACTTCAAATGTAAACTATGGTTCTGGCTGGGGAATGTTTGCACTCCTTGCTGATACCCCTCAGCAGATATTCATTAAAAGCCTGGTCATGTAGGGCACTGGGTGGGTTGTTGGGCAGGATGTGGAAGTTGCTGATTGATGCAGACAAAAAGTTGCACCTACCAAAAGTTGGTGATGCACTACGACCTGCCTGGTTTGCGGAACTCAATTAACTGCAATTGACTCTGAATTGGAATTTCTGAATTTGGATGAGTTCTCACCTGTAAGACTATGGGAGGATCTAAAGGTTATTGAGAGCATGATGTACATGCCGAGGGGGCAGGTGAGGGGCATACGTTTTTTCCTACTCTGTGTACCAGCTGAGGGGTTAGGGTCCCAAGGCCATCTGAGTCTCCTGAGATGTTCCAAGGACCTAGTTATATTCTTGGAGGCAGTTGTGTGTTGCTTGTGTTTGAAGCCTGCTAATTACCTTTGCAAATCCAAATCTGTATCCATGTACAATTTTTTTTAACATAATTGTACAAAATATGAATGTACAGTCTTCTATATTGCTTTTTTTTAGGGAGTCTGGCAATATTGTTGTACGTGGCCATGCTTGTCTTGTCTTCTTTTTTTTTTTTTTAAGATTTTTTGACACTGACCATTAAAAAAAAGTTTTTATTGAATTCGTTACAGTATTGCTTCTGTTTTATGTTTTCTTTTTTCTTGGCCATGAGGAATGTGGGATCTTAGCTCCCTGCCCAGGTATCGAACCCACACCCCTTGAATTGGAAGGTGAAGTCTTAATCACTGGGCCACCAAGGAAGTCTGTCACGCTTGTCTTTATAAAGTTTCATTAAAATACAGCCGCATTAGAGTTTTAAGTACTTGTGAAAAAGAACACATGGCCTGAAGCTTAAAATATATATACTGTCTGGTTAAGAGAGACTTCTCTAACCCATGTTGTCATCTTCATACTCTTGTTTAATGGCTGTGTGATATTCCATTGAGTGGCTATATGATCATTGAGTTAATTGCCTCTATTTTAAGTATTTAGATTGCTTTATTTTTTTCTGGTATTATAAATATCACTGTAGTAAGTACCGTCACTTTTTTTGGAGGGGTATTTTCTTAAGACCATTAGCCTAGTTTTGCAGCTGAATTCAGGCTATTTTCTATTCCTGTTTTCCCTTGGGCTCAAATTCTGTGGCTAATAGAGTGGATTAGAAGCTCCTTGACAGTTTCTTTTTCCCCAACACTAAAAGTTTGGTAGAAAACAAAGGGCACACAGAGTTTTAAGGAGCTGTAAAAGAAATAGTAATTGTTGGAGGAGTAGAAGGGTCTTAGAGATTATTTTAAATATATGAACTATTGGTTCAGATATATGAAGAATAAATAGTTTCCAAACTTCTCCATGGGAACCAAAGTCATTATCAATTAGTACCAACTATCTGACATATTTAAATAGAAGTAAAAACACAATCTTATATTAATGGATTTTCATAATATACAGAGGTATTTTTTTCTTCTATTTTTATTGAGATTGACATATAGAACTGTATAAATTTAAAGTGTAGAACATAATGATTTACATACATCATGAAATGATTATCACAGTAAGTTTAGTGAACATCCAATACACAGATATTATTTTAAAGAAATAATAAGATGTATATAAAAGAATGAAATCCCCATTCTTTCACCCTCTTACAATCCCCTCACCTCCAGACATAACTGCTATTAAGTGTGATCCTGACATATAGGCATCTTACTATATATATATATCTTTCTGCTGTTCCCCTCCCACTTTTTTTTTTATCCTAACAATATCTTATCAATTAGAAAATACACCTCTCCCTCTTGAACCTTCCTGCCATCTTCCTCCCCACCCCACCCCTCTAGGTTATTACAGAGCCTCTGTTTGAGTTTCCTGAGTTATACAGCAAATTCCCGTTGGCTGTCTCTTTTATATGTGGTAATAGAAAACAACAAAATTCTGTAGAGCAATTGTCCTTCAATTAAAAAATTAATTAATAAAAACAGAAAATACTCCTCCATCTTATCTTTGTACTGCTGAATAGTGCTGTAAAGTGTAGATGTTCCATGTGTTTTTATCCCTTTCCCAACTGCTGGGCATTTAGCTTGTTTCCATTTTTTCCTTGTAAGATGTAATGCTGGAATGAACATCCTGCGTATGTGGGAAGGCTCGATCTCTGGGAGTAGGTTTCCTGTGTTAAAGCCTTTAAAGGCTGTATCGATCCATACTCCATTCTTACCAGCTCGTGGAAGTTCACGTTTTTCCTTACTGTTATCATTGTGCTGTATTTTAATAGTTAAAATTAAATGTTCTTTTGCCTTAGGCTAATTTTGAGGGATCTCTGGGATTCTGGGCATATGACAACTTGATTTGTTAACATGTGGGATATGATTAAAGAATGCTAATTGGTGTTCTCGGAAGCCCTTGCTGTATGTTTCTCTCAAGATTCCTGAGTGCATATGACTCTTCTCACCAATAATGTTTTTTTTTTTTTTCCAGAGTTTTCTCAGTCAACATGCGCCAGTGATTATTTTAAGTGTGACAATAACAGGTGCATCCCAACAATGTGGGTCTGTGATGGTGATAATGACTGTGGAGACATGAGTGATGAGGATGAAAGACACAGCTGCAGTAAGTGCAAACAATTAATTCCTTTATAGAGTCACATTTCAGGGAAACAGTAGCTTTGTTTTTCTGTCTTTGGAGAATATGGTTGTTACACAGGTTCTATATTGAAAGTACACAGATAGAATGTTATCTTTATTTTTCTGCTCAGGAATGTTTTATATTATCTACATAAATGCTTTTAAATGATGAAAAATGATTTTAATGTTTCTTTTTCTGTTGCATTTAGGTAATGGAAATAATGTCCTATATTTCTAGAACAGATAAAGAGAGCTCAGTTGGCCACTGAATTAGCAGCTTTAATACTGTTGCAATTAACTGTGCCTCTAGTTTTATCCATTATCCTAGAGTTGTTAAGGGGCAGGGGGGGCAGGGGTCATTCTTTTAAGTGAATTATGAAACAGACTATGAAACAACATCTCCCATTACCAACAGAGCATAGAACTCTAAATTCAGGTGTCTTAGAGTATCTTTCCATGGTAGGATAGTAAAAACAATGACTCGATGATCTTTGCATTTGAGTGTTACCTCATATGTCCATGACTTTGGTGATGGCCCCTGTTTCTCCATATCCTCTATGAAATGGGTTGGCAGCTGCCCAAATTAGACTGTAATGTGTACTTTTCTCCCATATCTCTTCTTCAAGAGCCCCTTCCTTTTGTCTCCTCTTCACTCTCAGATAAAATACCTCTATTCTATTCTGCAGAGTTTCATGATTACATGTTAGCATTTTAGCTCTTTCCTAAAGTATCATGGTTTCTGTCAACTCTTTTCTGTTAATTTAAATTTATTTATTTTAATTGGAGGCTAATTACTTTACAATATTGTATTGGTTTTGCCATATATCAACATGAATCCACCACAGGTGTACACGTGCTCCCCATCCTGAACCCCCTCCCACCTCTGTCCCCGTACCATCCCTGTGGGTCATCCCAGTGCACCAGCCCCAAGCATCCTGTATCCTGCATCGAACCTGGACTGGCAATTCATTTCATATATGACATTATACATGTTTCAATGCCATTCTCCCAAATCATCCCCCTCTCTCCCTCTCCCACAGAGTCCAAAAGACTGTTCTATACATCTGTGCCTCTTTTGCTGTCTCGCATACAAGGTTATCGTTACCATCTTTCTAAATTCCAAATATATGCGTTGATATACTGTATTGGTGTTTTTCTTTCTGGCTTACTTCACTCTGTATAATCGGCTCCAGTTTCATCCACCTCATTTGAACTGATTCAAATGTATTCTTTTTAATGGCTGAGTAATACTCCATTGTGTATACGTACCACAGCTTTCTTATCCATTCATCTGCTGATGGACATCTAGGTTGCTTCCGTGTCCTGGCTATGATAAACAGCACTGTGATGAACATTGGGGTACACGTGTCTCTTTCAATTCTGGTTTCCTCGGTGTGTATGCCCAGCAGTGGGATTTCAGGGTCATAAGGCAGTTCTATTTGCAGTTTTTTTAAGGAATCTCCACACTGTTCTCCATAGTGGCTGTACTAGTTTGCATTCCCACCAACAGTGTAAGAGGGTTCCCTTTTCTCCACACCCTCTCCAGCATTTACTGCTTGCAGACTTTTGGATTGCAGCCATTCTGACTGGCATGAAATGGTACCTCTTGTGGTTTTGATTTGCATTGCTCTGATAATGTGTGATATTGAGCATCTTTTCATGTGTGTGTTAGCCATCTGTATTTCTTCTTTGGAGAAATGTCTATTTAGTTCTTTGGCCCATTTTTTGATTGGGTCATTTATTTTTCTGGAATTGAGCTGCAGGAGTTGCTTGTATATTTTTGAGATTAATTTGTGTCAGTTGCTTCATTTGCTATTATTTTCTCCCATTCAGAAGGCTGTCTTTTCACCTTGCTTATAATTTCCTTTGTTGTGCAGAAGCTTTTAATTTTAATTAGGTCCCATTTGTTTATTTTTGCTTTTATTTCCAATATTCTGAGAGGTGGGTCATAGAGGATCCTGCTGTGATTTATGTCAGAGAGTGTTTTGCCTTTGTTCTCCTCTAGCAGTTTTATAGTTTCTGGTTTTACATTTAGATCTTTAATCCATTTTGAGTGTATTTTTGTGTATGGTGTTAGAAAGTGTTCTAGTTTCATTCTTTTACAAGTGGTTGACCAGTTTTCCCAGCACCACTTGTTAAAGAGATTGTCTTTAATCCATTGTATATTCTTGCCTCCTTTGTCAAAGACAAGGTGTCTTTATCTGTGATTCCATTTTGATTTCAAGGTTTTGGATCATTTTCACTATCATTATTCAGGAATTCTTTATCAGGTAGATTCCCTATCTCTTCCTCTTTTGCTTGGTTTGGTGGACAGTTATCCTGTTTCTTTACTTGCTGGGTATTCCTCTGTCTCTTCATCTTGTTTATAATGTTGAGTTTGGGGTGGCCTTTCTGTATTCTGGCAGTTTGTGGAGTTTTCTTTCTTGTGGAGTTTCCTAGCTGTGGGTGAGGTTGTACGGAAGGTTTGTCAAGGTTTCTTGGTTAGGGAAGCTTGTGTCTGTGTTCTGGTGAGTGGAGCTGGATTTCTTCTCTCTGGAGTGCAATGAAGTGTCCAGTAATGAGTTATGAGATGTCAGTGGGTTTGGAGTAACTTTGGGCAGCCTGTATATTGAAGCTCAGGGCTGTGTTCTGTGTTGCTGGAGAATTTGCGTGGTATGTCTTTCTCTGGAACTTGTTGGCCCTTGGTGCTTGGTTTCAGTGTAGGTATGGAGGCTTTTGATGAGCTCCTGTCAATTAATGTTCCCTGGAGTCAGGAGTTCTCTGGTCTTCTCAAGATTTGGACTTAAGCCTCCTGCTTCTGGTTTTCAGTCTTATTTTTACAGTAGTCTCAAGACTTCTCCTTCTATACAACACCCCTCAAGCTTGAATTTGGTCACAAGATGGCTTCTGCAGTTAGAAAACAGCATCCGTTATCCTGGGGTGAGGAGAGCCCCCAGCACGAGTTGCAAAAGTTGTGCTTCACCGTCGCCGGGAGTTCAAAGCGCCGGCACTCTGGCCCCGCCGCAGGCTGGCTGCCCTGAGTCCTCTCTCGCCCCGTTCCGGCCTTCCCCACCCTCTCAGCCCTGTCAGGAATCCGGGCAGGCACTGAGCTGGGAGCTCACCTCTGTCAACTCTTATTAAAAAGTACTCTTCCTGTATATCTAGGAAAGAAGCCCTAGCTTTTTAGAAAATTCTGTGCTTTTTGCTGTCTAGTTAACCATTGTGAATTTCACTTTTCTCGTAAAACTGGTGTGAAAATGCCTATCTCACATTGTGTTTGTGTGATTATACTTTATAAAATAAAAATAATTGCCAAATATATGGGATTTTTAGTATCCAACTAATAAAATGCAAGTAGTTTTCTATATCCCTAAGGGAAAAATATGACCTTACATTAATTTTATGGAAATTAAATTATAAGGTGTTTATCTTTACTTTTTACTTCTGAAAAAAATTCAAGATTGAAAGCACTTAAAATGAAAATTTGGGAGAGTAATTTATCTTCCTATTTTCCCTTCATTTCCTTTCATCCCTCAGACTATTATGTAATGTAAAGCAAGATAAATATTGATTCAAAATGAACTTAACTGCTGGAATGAGCTCTCATATGATTTCTGATTCTCTTTGTGCTTTAGCTTCAGAGAATCGCAACTGCTCAAGTTCTGAGTTTGCTGTGTAGTCGGTGTGCGTCCACACAGAGGGTGTATCCCTAAATCATGGGTTTGTGATGGCGAAGCGGATTGCCTTGATGCCTCTGATGAGCACCAGAATTGCACCAGGAGATCCTGCTTTGGAACAGAGTTCGTCTGTAACAATGGCTTGTGTATCCCCAGCCACTTCAGGTGAATTGGGGATTAAAAAACTTAACAAACCTTAAACGTCCATGAGGCAGGGCTGGGGCCCATGATACTTTTCATGGCCTCTGAAAACGTTTGGACTTCTTTTAAAATCAAAAGAAAAAGAATAAAGAGAACTTCAAAAGAAAGTATTTACATACTAAATAATAATATATGTACCTTTATACCAATGTAGTCCTTAAATGTAATTTTAAATATTTTTATGGAGGAAGGGGCCCATGAAAGCAGAAGTGCCTGGGGTCCATGAAGGTCACAATGTGACCTTGCACAGAGGATCAGAGAGATGGGTGAAGTGGGCTTACTAGAAGAAAATTCTTTCTTGAGGCAGCTGATGCTCAGGGTTTGCCACTTGGAATAGAGGCATGGGCATAAGAAATAAATTCTTTCTGCTATAAGAAAGGTAACAGTGTGAGCAGGATGATAAATGGGACTGCATGCTGTGTCTCAGGGTCAGCCTGACAACAGAGAGAGGCAGGTGAGGCGGACTGTGGGCGTGTGCTCCAGCTAAGAGACACAGACGCTAGTGAGCACCATGTGTTCGGAGAGAAATTGGGGATCTGGATTTTCACCTGAAATATTCTGATTTTAAGTGGTACTGGGTCTCACGACACAGGTGTGACCGGAACAATGACTGTGGTGACTACAGTGATGAGAGGGGCTGTGTGTACCCTACCTGCGATGAGACCCTTTTTACGTGTCAGAACGGACTCTGCATCAATAAGGCCTATGTCTGTGATGGGGACAATGACTGTAGAGATAACTCTGATGAGCTGGAGCACCTCTGTCACACCCCAGAAACCACGTGTCCCCCTCATCAGTTCAGGTGTGACAATGGGACTGCATTGAGATGGTAAAAGTCTGTAACAACGTCCCTGACTGCTCAGACAACAGTGATGAGAAAGGATGTGGTGAGTATAATGGAAAATTAGGGAAGTTGAAACGAGGGGGACTGAACGTGGATTCTCAACCCTTTCTGACTTAGTAGGACCTTTCAGTTGGTTCTTTTAAGTAGCACACTGCCAGAAAATTACTGTTGTTTGTCTATGAAGAAGCAAGGATTTCTTGGTCTATAAGGTCAGTCACACACATTTTTGGACTAATCATCAGTTAGTCACTCATTATAGAGAATAGGAGATAAACAAATTCAGACCATCTGTCTAAGGGCAGACAGTGCTGATCTTGCAATGACTTGTTGCTGTAACTGCCCCTCCTACATTCCTTAATCTGTTCTTAATTTTCATCCTCAGGTGACTAAAGGGGAGAGTTTAACTGGAAGTCTCCCTCCCACCCCGCCCCTAACCCCACCCTGGTTGTACTAGTTGTTAAAACCATTGGTGAAGGATCAAGGAAGAAGTTGAGTGAGAGTGACTTTTGAATAATGTAGGGCCTTTAGAAATCCTTTTTTATTTGTCCCTGTTTATTTGTCTTTTTTTAGCATGATTCATTAAGAACTTCAGTTCAGTTCAGTTCAGTCGCTCAGTCATGTCCGACTCTTTGCGACTCCATGAATTGCAGCACGCCAGGCCTCCCTGACCATCACCATCTCCTGGAGTTCACTCAGACTCACGCCCATCGAGTCAGTGATGCCATCCAGCCATCTCATCCTCTGTCGACCCCTTCTCCTGCCCTCAATCCCTCCCAGCATCAGAGTCTTTTCCGATGAGTCAACTCTTCACATGAGGTGGCCAAAGTACTGGAGCTTCAGCTTTAGCATCATTCCTTCCAAAGAAATCCCAGGGTTGATCTCCTTCAGAATGGACTGGTTGGATCTCCTTGCAGTCCAAGGGACTCTCAAGAGTCTTCTCCAACACCACAGTTCAAAAGCATCAATTCTTCGGCACTCAGCCTTCTTTACAGTCAACTCTCACATGCATACATGACCACAGGAAAAACCATAGCCTTGACTAGACGGACCTTAGTCAGCAAAGTAATGTCTCTGCTTTTGAATATGCTATCTAGGTTGGTCATAACTTTTCTTCCAAGGAGTAAGCGTCTTTTAATTTCATGGCTGCAATCACCATCTGCAGTGATTTTGGAGCCCCCCAAAATAAGGTCTGACACTGTTTCCACTGTTTCCCCATCTATTTCCCATGAAGTGATGGGACTGGATGCCATGATCTTCGTTTTCTGAATGTTGAGCTTTAAGCCAACTTTTTCACTCTCCACTTTCACTTTCATCAAGAGGCTCTTTAGTTCCTCTTCACTTTCTGCCATAAGGGTGATGTCATCTGCATATCTGAGGTTATTGATATTTCTCCCAGCAATCTTGATTCCAGCTTGTGCTTCTTCCAGCCCAGCATTTCTCATGATGTACTCCGCATATAAGTTAATTAAGCAGAGTGACAATATACAGCCTTGAGGTATTCTTTTTCCTATTTGGAACCAGTCTGTTCCATGTCCAGTTCTAACTGTTGCTTAAGAGCTTGGCTCTGTCCAAACCCAACCAAAAAAAAGAACTGCATCTGTCTAGCGGGAAGACTGACTTTTTTGACCATTATGGTGGGTCCATTACTGACTTAGGTTCTCTGATAACTGTCTTTTACGTTACAGGCATTAATGAGTGCAATGACCCTACACTCAGTGGTTGTAACCAAAACTGCACAGACACCTTAACCAGTTTCTATTGTTCTTGTAACCCTGGTTACAAGCTGTTGTCTGACAAGAGGACTTGTGTTGATATTGATGAATGCAAGGAGACGCCCTTCATCTGTAGCCAAAAGTGTGAGAACTTACCTGGCACTTACATCTGCAAATGTGCCCCAGGCTACATCCGTGAGCCGGATGGAAAGACCTGCCGGCAGAACAGCAACATCGAGCCTGATCTCATTTTTAGCAACCGTTACTATTTGAGAAATCTAACTATCTATGACAATTTATACTCCTCATCTTGCAAGGATTGGGTAACGTTGTGGCATTGGATTTTGACCGAGTAGAAAAGAGATTGTACTGGCTTGATATAGAGAATAAAGTCATTGAGAGAATGTTTGTGAATAAGACAAACAGGGAGACAGTCCTAAAGCACAATCTACCGGGTGCGGAAAGTCTGGCTGTCGACTGGGTTACCAGGTAAGAAAAAAGCTTTTTAAAAGTTAACAAGTTTTTGTTTTTTAAAAAGTGTTCTAGCCAGGCTTTCATCTCAATAGGGAATTGATCTTTCCCACTTGGGTTACCAGGTAGAAACATTTTAATGCTTCTGCATGTTTTGTGTTTGTTGTTGCTGTTTTCTGCTGTGTACCTAATAATCAAATGGGATACCACAGAATCTAAAATCAAGTGATTTTTAAGAATTTATGATACGAATTTTATGGGGGGGGTGCGCATCATAAAGGAAGAAAGAGCTCTGTTCTTACTGGAGGTATATGAAGGGATGATTCATGCTTTGGTTGGTGCATTCGGTCAGTTAAAGCTGTTGCCTAAGTGCGATGCTATTCTAGGGACTGGGGTTTGGAGGTAAACAAGACAGACACAGCCCCTGCTTCCTGGAATTCACAGGCTACTTACAATGCTAGTCATTCCCAACTTGGGCTGGTTATAAATTAAAGAATGGCTAACTTGAAACTCTGAGCATCTTTACGGTAGACAGTGGTATTTTAATTCAGCTCTACCAGTTCAATCACACTTCTTCACGTCTCTATTGAATCAGACACTTGGCTTTGTGGTTGACAGGAAGCTGCATGCACTTAGGCTGCAAATATTATTGCTTTGGTCACTCCAGACCCACAGAGGATGCTTCCACATCTTTTCTGTTTGATCGTCTTAAGGGTAAAGATGGGGGAAGGAGAATTGGCTTCCTAGTTCTAGTTTAATAATAGCCTGCCTGCTCCAAAACTGCCTGCAGAATAATCAATAAAATATTGATGTGAATACAAATATTTTATATATAATGACTCTGTGGGGTATCAAAAGCATAGCAACTAATGATTTGCAGGAACAGAACTAACCGTGGTACCTCTTCTTATCTTGTCCTTTGCTTCAGTGCAGGGAAAGATAGATAATATTTTAACCTTGATATTGTCATTCAGCCTTCTCTCCCCAAAACTGGTAGGATGGTATTTCCCCCTGGACTTTAGCTGCTTTCCTCTTGTTCTAGGCATGTGCTTGACCAGGGGAAAGAATTAGATACATGTGTGATAGTCAGGAAGATGGAGCAAAAAAGTCTAGGGTGATTGTAGGATGAAATATCTTACAACTGAAGCATTTCCTCAGATGTTCAAGAAAGATTCCAACCAGATTAAACATTCCTTAAAACACAAGGCAGAATAGAACCTAGTCACATTTAGGCTTAGAGGGGGCAGTTCTAAGATACAATTACTTGGAAATTTGAAATAATCTTCCCAGTATCAATAAAGATATCCACAATAAACTCAAAGATGTTTGGTTCCCAAAGCTCTTAAACTTGATATACTGGCTTTTCAAAGCACAGTGGAAAATTGGACTGAGGTCCTCTTAATTTTTCCCTATATGGGGATGGAGTGTCTTCTCCATATTCTGTTCACACGTCAGTGTTTTGATTGTTGAATAAAGAGGAATTAGTGAGTTGGCAGTAAGCTCCACAGAGTAGAGTACCCTATGGTATAGCCAATCTTGAATTAATTCCTGCTGTAGCTCTTACTAACCTCTGGGTCTCAGCAGCCTTATCCAGAAAACAAGAATAACAGTAGAATTTACTCTGGCAGTTGTTGTGATCTTAGCCCTTAGCCCAGGGCCTGGCACTGAGCATGAATGAGCGTGTTCAGTCACTAAGTTGTATCCTACTCTTTGCAACCCTATGGACTATAGCCCACCAGTCTCCTCTGTCTTGGGATTTTCCCGGTAAGTATACTGGATTGAGTTTTCATTTCCTCCTCCAGTGGATCTTCCAGACCCAGGGATCAAACCCAAGTCTCCTGTGTCTCCTGCATTGGCAGGAAGATTCGTTACCACTAGCCCCTCGGGAAACCTGGCACTGAATAGATAATTACTATTATTGTTGCTATTATTACCCACTACAGTGATAGAATCCAAAATTATGGCCTTCTCAGTCATCAGTACTCACCCAAGTGAGCAAGGCTTGTACATTTTTCCATGCTCCTTTCCTCATCCACAAGCCTAAGAAGGTACTACTGTCCTGACAGTTACTCTGACACCTAATATGATTGGACTGTGTTTACCTCTGGCAAAGAGACATTGACGCTTTCAGAAGAGAAATCATTTCAGTGGAAATTGACTATCAGACATTCTAGGAATATTGAACTTTGGAAGGTTATGGATACTTTAAGACTGGTGATTTGATTAAATGAAATTTGGCACAGGTTAAGAAAGTCGTTTTGCCAGCTGAGTGGGACAAGGCCAGGGAGGTGTCAAGTTTTTCTTTATCTTAAGGATGTCAGCATTCAGAGTTCCCTTTTGCAGTCTCAAGGCTGCACTTGAGACAAGTTTCCTTGATTCCCCATATAAACTGTAATTCATGATACTTACTGATTGCTCTCATTTCTGCTTCCTTGCTCCTGTGAAGCCTGGATCATTACCTGGAAAGATGCCTTTTGCTGTATGAAGCAAGTAAAGCCAAAATCCTTCTGTGGCCCCACAATTCTCTACTGTAAGGTGACATCCTCTTGCAATAGGAAAACAAGCACACATTATTGCGTCTTTTTTTGCTTCATTGCAGGAAGGTCAACTGTTTTCCTCTTGTCATTGTTTGCCTGGGAGAAAAGTGCTTGGATAGGAAATTGTGTGGCTAAATGTATATGGTTTTACAAGTGAAATGGCTCTAACTCCTACCTCTCCATTTGCAGAAAGCTCTATTGGGTGGATTCCTACCTGCATTGCCTTTCTGTCTCTGACCTCAATGGTCGATACCGCCGCAAGCTGGCTGAGCACTGTGTGGATGCCAACAACACCTTCTGCTTTGAGAATCCTAGAGGACTTGTACTTCACCCTCAATATGGGTATTGTCTTCCTGTAATCCAGGCTCTTCTTTCACGCCCTTCTTCCACCTCTGTTACCAAAAAGGCTGTTCACGTAGTGATCTCAAGGCCAGTATCTTGCTGGAATTTGTCTTCTCCTTTTTCTACCTGGCTTAGTATAATGGCTAGAAGCATGACTTGTTCAGATAATATTCATATGCTATTTTCTTTGCCATCACACATCACTTCACTTAAGAAGTTACATATTTTGGCTGCATGCAAGTAAATCATGGTTAAGAAAACAACAACTCACCTTTTTTGGACTTTCCATGTCAAATCTACTGAAATCTCTAGTTTATCATGTTCATTCCTGAGAATTTCCTACACATTGTCCCCTTTTAAATTCCTTTCTGTTAGTTCTCTTTCCTTTATGAAATGCTCTGTAGGATGTAAATTCTGTTTCTCTAATTGGAGAAAGCTTGTGTCTTTGCCCTGAGTTCCTCTGGCTTCAGGGACTGACATGTTGTGTTTGCTCCAACAGGCACGTCTACTGGGCAGACTGGGGTGACCGAGCATACATTGGGAGAGTAGGCATGGACGGAACCCTTAAGTCTCTGATTATCTCTACCAAGATCATGTGGCCCAATGGCCTCACCATTGATTACACCAATGATCTACTCTACTGGGCAGATGCCCACCTGGGTTACATTGAGTACGTACACAGAAAAGAATAAAGCAAACTGCATAACTCTTCATTCCAACACCAGGGCTTGTGTTGCCAGTGCATCACTCCTAGGCAGCTTCTAATTGGCCTGTTTGTTGAAAGTCACTCTGAGGTCGCTTCTAACTAAAGTGCCTATAGGCAGTTCGCCGAGCTCTGAGGCATGGTACAAGAGAAAGAGTGTGAACTTTGAAGCCATCCAGATCAGTTTTGTCTTGGTTCTTTTACTTCTTACACTCCTAAAAAAGCAGCTAGTAATCTCTCCCCTATGGTAGTCAGCCTAGTGCTCAACTCATCTTAATTTCCTTATCCCTTTACTCTGCCCTTCCCTTCCAAATATATGATAAATAGACTTGGAAACATATATTGTTCAATGAAGAATTCTCCTTGTAAAAAACGTAATGCAAATTTTTGGCCAAGCAATATGTGTTTATTTTGGAGACATTGCTAATTATGGCATAGTTAGACAATGGTGATGTCTTCTGGGTATTTATGACTTCATACCCAGATACACAGCTTATTGCATGCAAAAAACAAGGTCTTTAAAAATTGTGGCATTCTGTTAAATTTATCTTGAAAAATATTTCACTTGAGAAAAAGTACTCATAAAAGTGTCTGAACTCTCTATGTAGAGATCATGCAGGAAGTGAAAGAGAAGAGATCAAGACTGCTTTCTGGTTTATGAATTTTTTAAAAAGAAACAGATAATGACTATGTTCTGGTCATTTGTCTGCAGTCTTAGCAACAGAGATCCAGAAGATTGACCTCTGGTTTTCCTATGCCTTCTTTAAGTTTTCATAAATTAAGATATTTTGGAAAATTTCCTGACATCCCATGGCTAATGTTATCAACTTTTTAGTTGCTAGATCATTCTACCTCTTGTGGGAGTTTTAGGGTCTGCACCCGGATTTTTAAATATTAAAGTAACAATGAAGTGAAAGTCACTCAGGCATGTCCGACTCCTTGTGACTCCATGGACTAAACAGTCCATGGAATTCTCCAGGCCAGAATACTGGAGTGGGTAGCCATTCCCTTCTCCAGGGGATCTTCCCAACTCAGGGATCGAACTCAGGTCTCCCACATTGCAGGCAGATTCTTTACCATCTGAGCCACCAGGGAAGCCCCAAAGTAACAATATTCTGACATAATTTCCTAGCCAGATTCCATGATATTCATTGATTTGTTAGCTCCTCTATCCTTAAAGGCATTAGAGGAGAGGCATTGGCCTTCAGTGACTCACTCTTTCTTCCTTTGATCCTAGGTATTCTGATTTGGAGGGCCACCATCGGCACACGGTATATGAAACTGGCACACTGTCTCACCCCTTTGCTATTACCATTTTTGAAGACACTATTTATTGGACAGATTGGAATACAAAGACAGTGAAAAGGGAAACAAATACAATGGGTCAAATAGAGTGGTGCTGTTGAACGTAACACATAGGCCGTATGACATCCATGTCTATCATCCTTACAGGCAGCCGATTGGTGAGTAGTTGATTCAGAAGTTTTTGCGCAGTTACTTTAGGGTCTTGTGCATGCTGCTTTTTTTTTTTTAATCATTAATATCATAATTTATACTGGAAATGATGTTACTTGTTAATGTTTTCTATGAAACAAATGTTGAGAGTTGAGGGGATGGAAATTAAAGGTATAGAGTTTATTCCCCTGTTTCTGGAAAAGGCTGCTGATATGATTCTTTTTCATAGTACCTGCTATATTCTTAAAGATCTTGGTTTGTTTTTTTTTTAGTAAGAATCAACAGTTATTATATGTTGCCTTGACATTTCAGTCCTACTTAAGAAAACACCTTTGAAAAATAAGGACTTTCCTGTATAACCACTGCTGCTGCTGCTGCTGCTAAGTCGCTTCAGTCGTGTCCGACTCTGTGCGACCCCATAGATGGTAGCCCACCAGGCTCCCCCGTCCCTGAGATTCTCCAGGCAAGAACACTGGAGTGGGTTGCCATTTCCTTCTCCAGTGCATGAAAGTGAGAAGTAAAAGTGAAGTCGCTCAGTCGTGCCCGACTCTTAGCGACCCCATGGACTGCAGCCCACCAGGCTCCTCCGCCCATGGGATTTGCCAGGCAAGAGTACCGGAGTGGGGTGCCATTGCCTTCTCCACATGACCTAGCAGGCCCACAAAATGTACTCTATCTCCAAAGAATATTCCAGAACTTGGCTAGATATCAAATGCAAATAGCCATTTAATAAATTATATTTTATGGTTACTGTAACTTTCCTTTAAGCATTTCTTTTAATCATTTCAGTAAATTGATCTTAGTAAAGAAATGATTCTTATAAATACATCCATGTGATTATAATCACAAAAAGTCGGACAAGACTAAGTGACTTCACATTCACTTTCCACTTTCATGCATTGGAGAAGGCAATGGCAACCCACTCCATGTTCTTGCCTGGAGAATCCCAGATACAGAGGAGCCTAGTGGGCTGCCATCTCTGGGGTCACACAGAGTCGGACACGACTGAAGTGACTTAGCAGCAGCTAGGTCATGTTGCCTTAAACTTGAAAGTTAGGAAACATATCATAAACACATGATAAACTTGGAAGTTAGGATATATGAGAACTGGCAAACTATTTTTTACTGGAAGGTAATATTCTTCATATTATTTAGCAGAAGTTCAAATTCATCTTTACCTCTGAATGGCAGCCCAGAAAATTAGTATAGATGTTGCTCAGTTTATCTGTCAACTTGGTTCTGGGCCAAGTTGCCTGTGGGCTTCTGTTGCCTGTATCCTTAGGAGGAGAGAATATAGCATCTGTTGGAAAGTAAAACTTTAACTTACGTTCTGGGTGCATGGAGGTAAGCTAAACCTCCTACTTGCTCTCCAAGAACATTCTTTTTTAATGGAATGTGGGATCTAGTTCCTTAAACAAGAATCAAATCTGTGCCCCTTGCACTGGGAGTGTGGAGTCCTAACCACTGGACCACCAGGGAACTTGGAGAGATCTTTTCTAGCAGTGAGTAAGCCTCACTTCTGCACATAAATCAGTTTATGGTATCAGCAACAGGGTTGCTAACACAGCTCTACCATATGTCTTTATGAACTTTTTGAAAAAGCATGTATCTAGGGTAATGATGAGTTTTATGTGGCAGGTAATCGGTTCTTCCATGCTTTAAGTGAATGAACATATGTTTTCTCCCTTCTTTCACTAGTGGCTAATCCCTGTGGTACGAACAATGGTGGCTGTTCTCATCTCTGCCTCATCAAAGAAGGAGGTGTTGGGTTCACTTGCGAGTGTCCAGATAACTTCTACACCGTCCAGCGTGGCCACAACACCCAGTGCCTGCCCATGTGCTCCAGCACCCAATTCCTGTGTGCCAACAGCGAAATGTAAGGCTCGCTCCTGCCTCTCTCCACTGCCTCTCCAGCCTTTGGACACACATTGAACTTCAAGGCCCCTGGGATGAGAGTCTTCTAATGAACAAGATTTTGGCTAATTAGCATGGCTCATTTAGGATACACCAAGACTATCTCCAACTGTCCAACTTCAGTCTGAAGTCTCCAGCTTCAGATAATTTCTTCCATGAAAGGAGGCATATTGGGAACCAAATAGTCACATCCAGGCATGCAAATTTTCATATCTGTAACAAGGAAGCAAACTGTGTGTGTTTTATTTCTCATGAATTGCTCAAAGTCTCAGGGTCAAGAATGTATGTACATAAGTGTACATTGAGAAATAGCCCTTAGGAATGATAGAATTTCCCCATCTTTTTCAAACACATGCTGGCCTAGCTCCTCAGTTAACTATGCTAGAGGATCGAGGGTCACACAAATCTATTTTTGATCATTTGTATTTGTTAAAACATGGTCACAGATTATTTCCCTCACAGTGGGTACAGCCCTTGATGACTAGGGGTTCAGAGTCAGAGAGTGAGATTAAGAGGAGGTGTTATGCAAACCATAGCATCTAAGATTCAGTGCCAGATTATTTTGATGATTGAGTAAAGAATCCTAGATTAAGAATCTAGCATACCCCATCACGACGTAGACTCTCAACAAATGGTGGTGCCTCCAGCTTCCCAGCCCATAGCCTAATGTCATCTCTCCCTCTGACTGATAGCTCTAACCATCCATCTGTTACCCAGAATGCACACTTCACTGTTGGCTGTGGCAGGAATTTGCTCATCATGCTCAAAGCACTTTTTCAGCATGTGGTGTGTGTTAACACATCTGTTCTATCTAACCTAGTTATGTTTTCTATGAAGATTATGCCACAGTAACCAGGGTTGAATTGATCCTCTTCTTGGGCCATGATAAAACGCTTGCATATCATTGCTTGAAAGTCAGCTTTGCCTTCTTCTCTCTGGACGGTCATTGCCTGCTCCTCTAACTGCCTGTTGCTTTGCTAAGAGAAGTGCTGTTCCCTTTGTGCAGGTGTATTCCTATCTGGTGGAAATGTGATGGGCGGAGAGACTGCTTAGATGGTCTGATGAACCTATGACTTGCCCACAGCGCTTCTGCGCATTAGGAATGTTCCAGTGCAATGACGGCAACTGCACCAGCTCACACTCCCTATGCAATTTGCGTCAGGATTGCCCTGATGGGTCGGATGAAGACCCTGTGCTTTGTGGTGAGTGGAATCACTTTCTACATTCTTTGCCCACTTCTGTAGTTGATCATGTACAATCATGGTTCTCTGGGGGTTTTCTGAATGTCAAATCAAAATCTGGTCCAAAATCCTGGGGGAGGAAAAAGACAACTCAGAGTCCATCCTACATCTATAAGTTGTCTATATTGGTGGTTCTTTGCTGTGTACTGTGTATAGAGTCTCCTTTAAGAGATAATATCGAGGGTGAAATCAGGGATTCCCACATTTTAAACAGGGACTCTCAGTTGTGATATTTATTTATGTCTCCAGTTTTTAAAAGCACCCTCTCAAAAAAAAAAAAACCTCCACTAAAACGCAAAAAACAACCCTCCAAACCAAAAGTAGCACATCAACAATAGCAACAAACACAAAGTTTGAAAACCATTGTCCATTAGAGCACCAGGTACTGGAGAAAGTGAATCTAGTAGACTGTCAATCCTCATCCTTTAATGTTATATGCAAGAAAAAGATCTTTAAGAATGTAAGAGACAGTAATAGTCAAAGGACTATCTGCCCGTGTAGCGTTACTGGTTAATAATGAGTGCATTAGGCCGTAAGTCCTCTGAAAGGCAAGTGTAGTGGAGTTCTACAGGACCCATTAGCGTAAATTAGGGGCTTCTGTTCCTGAAGCCTTCCAAACTGATAAGCAAATGCCACCGCTTGCAGAGCATCACCGGTGTGAGCCCTACGAATGGCAGTGTGCCAACAAACGCTGCATTCCGGAGTCCTGGCAGTGTGACATGGAGGACGACTGCGACGACAACTCGGACGAAGACAGCGCCCACTGCGCCAACAGGACCTGCCGGCCTGGCTACTTCAAGTGTGCCAACGGCCACTGCATCCCTCAGATATGGAAGTGGACGTAGACAACGACTGCGGAGACTACTCAGACGAGCCCTTGCAGGAATGCTGTGAGTTCTGTGTGCAGGTCTGGCCTGAGAGCAGCTCTGGGTGGCTGGAGAGGGTGCATGGCCCCTGCTGCAGCCCTGTGGCATGCACCCTCTTCGCTCTCCCCAAGAATGCAGAGGAGAGCTGCACGCTCAGCCTGCAGCTTGAACCACATCCCTGGGTCTCAAATGGCGGATTCCTGGTCTCTGCCCACGGGATGTCTAACTACAGAATATGATAAAAGAACTTACGTTTTTATCTTGCACCTTCTGTTTTGAGCCTCAGAGAAAGCTGGTGAGAGACAGCGAAGGTGAATGAGGTACCTGAACCTCATATGAAGTGATTTTTTTTTAACTTCAAACCCAGTAAAAAAATGTACCAGCATACCTTTTCCCCCATCCCACCCCATGTCCCCACCAACAGTCTGACCACACATACATGAGTGGTAATGATGTGTTGAGAAAACCTAAGGTCTCTGTCTTTCTACTCTGAATGAGCAAATCACACCTAAAGGAGACACAGGCTTCCCAGGTGACTCAGTGGTGAAGAACCCACCTGCCAATGCAAAAGAGGCGGGTTCGATCCCTGGGTTGGGAAGATCCCCTGGAGTAGGAACTGGCAACCCACTCCAGTATTCCTGCCTGGAAAATTCCATGGACAGAGAAGCCTGGTGGGCTGCAGTCCATGGGGCTGCAGAGAGTCAGTCACACGACTGAGCAACTAAGCACAAAAGAGACACAGTTGCCAAACAGACAGAGTCTGTTTGGTTGATAACATGGTCACTGTGGAAAGGTGTCTTTGGTTTCCTGGCAGGACCACGACTTCAGTTCTTACTTTGCGCCCTCCTGTCTTTTCAGTGGGCCCCTCCTATCGCTGTGATAACTATACAGAATTCAGCTGTAAAACAAACTACCGCTGTATCCCGAAGTGGGCCGTGTGCAACGGTGTCAACGACTGCAGGGACAACAGTGATGAGCAGGACTGTGGTAGGAAGGCGGCAGTGGAGGGGGGAGGGGGAGCAACTTACCAGGAGGGGAGGCTGGATTTCCCATGTCATCCTTCCTTTGTTTGCCTCTAATAACATGTTGCATTTTATAGCAATTTTATAGGGATCCCAGCATTTTACAGGGTTACTGGGAGGTTCATTTGTATCATCTTAAATGAAATCTTTCCCAAAATGTGAAGATATTAGGAATTTGTGTAATTTCTCACAAATGGGAAAGTCTTATTTACATTTGACAAGTTTGTCTTGTCTTACAGATTGATTGAAATGGATGGGAGGGAGGAGGTAGAGAAAAGATTTGATGTGTAACTCTAAAAAGGATATTTCAAAATCAGAATATTTCTTATTTGGAGGTTTTGATATTTCGAATGTCTCTCTGACCTTCCACATCTTTTGTGTTTGGCAATATAGAAAGAATCTATGAACAAAAGGCCAAATGAATTAATGGAATTTTCCAAGATTAGGCCTATTCTCTAGCTGAAAAACAGTGTGTGTTGTGTTTAGTTGGAAGAGAGATAGGAAAGATAATGAGTTATTTTAATAACACTGAATCTAATCACCTAGAGACAATGTAATGGACATGTTTTGTTTGCTGGCAGCATCACTTAATTTTCCTTTTCAGGCCTTTGTTGCAAATTACAAGCCAGGGACCAAATCATTTTTTGAACTGTTTCTACAAAAGAGAATGGATTTAGTTTCAAATAGTAGGATAGGTTCAGTTTAGCCTAAAGAGGAGTATTGACAGTGACTGTGGCTGGCATTCCTCTTTCTGGGAGTTTCAAGACTATGGTAGCATAAGCCTCAGACCATCTCAAGAGAGCCAGTACTACTTTGGCTTTCCTTGACCATGGGCTTCTGAAGTATTTGCAATGACTGTGATTTGCAGAGTCGATGACATGCAAACCTTCTGGGGAATTTCGGTGTACAAATCACCGCTGTATCCCTC
Source organism: Aepyceros melampus (assembly GCA_006408695.1). NCBI lineage: Eukaryota > Metazoa > Chordata > Mammalia > Artiodactyla > Bovidae > Aepyceros > Aepyceros melampus. Next base: position 40,110 of record SJXQ01005480.1, on the reverse strand, counting down.
TCCGCTGGAGATGTGATGGGCAAAATGACTGTGGAGACCTCTCCGACGAGGAAAACTGTGGTGAGTTTCGGGGTCCTTCTTTCCCGTGTGCCATTGGAGTAGTGATGTCTGCTCTTTGTAACTCAATTGTCCATGCCATTCATCCTCAAAGGGTAGGATGATGGCTGTCTGATCTCTTGCTTTCTGACTGGTACATTTCTACTTTTCATCTTCTTCTTAGCAGATTGTAATCACGCTCTAGGAAAAGAATATTTACCCAAGTATATCTTTTGTCTGTTAATTTATTTACACTCAACAATATCTTTCTTTTTCAAAAAGAACTTGAGGTGACTTACATCATTGCCTTATGATATGTATCAGTTTCAGATTAACTAATATGAAATATACTCTAACTTTTGTCTCCTTTTGGAAATGAGAAAGTATGGGCTGTGGAGAGAATTGGTGCTGGTTTCCCCTGCAATTATAACTGACTAAAAATAGACTTACAATTGTAGTGAAAAGTCTATTTTTGCAGGTTGGATGGTCTGGGACTTGGGGCACAGGATGGGGATGGGCACATTTAGGCCAGCCCACAAGCCAGTTCACTGTGTATGACTCCTGGTGCCCTCTAATGGCCATATGGCTTTCCTTTTCAGCCCCCCGGAAATGCACAGAGAGCGAGTTTCGATGTGATGATCAGAGCTGTATTCCTTCTCGATGGGTCTGTGACCAAACAAATGACTGTGGGGACAACTCAGATGAGCGGGACTGCGGTAACTGTTACAGCAATTTGAGGGGCTTCCCATAGAGTCTCATACTAGGATCAGCACATTGGAGGGGCGTAAGGAATTCAGTATTCTTTCTTGGGAAATCCCATGGATAGAGGAGCCTGGCGAGCTACAGTCCCTAGGGTCACAAAGAATTGGCCATCCCTTAGCCATGAAACAACAACAGGGACTTCCAATGTGTGTTTGTAAGGTTTTATAGAGTAAGATGACTTTTGTGTATTTTCAGTAATATATAAACCTTAGCATTACAGTACCTTCTTCTCTGTACTTTCTATGCTTTATCATTACCTTAGAGCATTCTAGATCAATAATAGGGGAAAACCCAAGACAGTTTTAAAAATCTCATTTTAACTAGAGGAGAGATTGGTACTTCCATCTCCATATCTTGAATGGGGAAGGTGTAACTTTTGAGAGTTTATTCACTCGCTAACCACAAGTTGTGGGTTTGTTGTGAGCCAGTCACTGGGTATGGATAGGAATGTGTTAGAATACTTACTACCCTCCACAGAGCTAAAACCTGTCTGAGAATACCAAGGCACCTTGGAAATAACATTCTTTCCTTTTCAGAGATGATGACCTGCCGTCCTGGATATTTTCAGTGTGATAGTGGGCACTGTATTTCTGAACATATGAAGTGCAATGGGTTGGCTGACTGTCACGATGCCTCTGATGAAGCCAATTGTCGTAAGTTTCTAGACAATTGGTATGATTATGGCTGTTTAGAACCATTAGCCACCACTTCTTAGATAGAAAGGTCATAGATATTTTCTATTCAGCATTCATTGATAATTATTAATTTACTTGGGGCTTGAGTCAACATGTCTATATATTTCACAATAGTTATTCAAGTACATTTCACTAATGATATTTCAAATATTATATATGTAGAGAGAATATATTATGTCTGTGCTAATGAAAGTATTTGTATATCATCAACTACTCTACAAATCATTAATTGGATAAAAACTTGGCAGGAAAAGAATATTCAAGCAATGAATAAATAGGTATTCAACCATATTGAAGTTCCAGCATTAAGCATTTTCTGAATTGTAATAAAGGCATATAAAACTGTTTGAAAGTATAAAGCCTATATGATCACTTGTATTTTAGTCTTTTTGAACCACTGAATAAATATTAACTATTGATGCTTATCTATGACGGATTTTGTTGATCATGTGGTTACCACATCTTAAAACCTTGGTTTCCAAGAGACTTTAAATGTATGATAGGAACAGCCAGTGCTGGCACTGCTGGAAAGTTTCACTTACCTGAAAAAGAAAAAACTCAATGCTGTCCATGGAGTGACTCATGTCATTAAATGCTGGGCTTAGTCAATTTCCCTTAGAAACATTCCATTAGAATTTCAGACGGCTTAAGGCCACAGTGCTTGTGGTTGAATCAGGAAAGAGCAGACTATAATGGAACGCTTTCTATTAGGAGAATTCTTTCTGTAAAAGGAGAAATAGCCAGCTAGCTTTCCAAAAAGTATCTTTTTCTAATAATTTGAATATGTCTCCTCCCCACCCACAGCCACCCGCTTTCCCAATGGCGCATACTGCCCGGCTACTATGTTTGAATGTAAAAATCACGTTTGTATCCATTCATCTTGGAAATGTGATGGTGATAATGACTGTGGTGATGGTTCTGATGAAGAACTCCATCTGTGCTGTGAGTGAGAGATTGAGGGGTGGTGTTGTCAATGTTTCTTTTGTGGAGCATAAATGGGAGGGCATTTGTACAATTTTTGTGTGTTGGACACATGATCTGATTAGTGCACTTTCCTTGGCCTTCCTGCTTAGTTCTCTACTTGGGACATGAGAAAGTTGGGCAGACATCCCAACATTTTTGTGGCCTTTGAAAACAGTGGCCTCAAAAGAAAGTGTTGGAAAACCAATATGCATAAATAAAGGCAGGTCTGTTGTGGTCAAAGTCTGAGTTGGGGTGGAGTGTGTCTCTCTCCTGCTCCACCCCACTTTCAATGCCCCTCAGAGTACTTCTGCCAAACCCCTGGAGCTTCACAGAACACCTTTAGGAAATATTAAAACCACTTAATCTTTAAACTCACTTCGCTTTACATCATAATTCAAGCCCATCTAATTCCTTTCACTTCGCTTTACATCATAATTCAAGCCCATCTAATTCCTTTCTGTTGTATGATGCATATTTATCTTTTAAACCAGTCAGTCTCAGTGTGGGTACCCATCCGAGTCCCTCAGGGTAAGGTGCTTTGGAAGCACATGCTCTGCTCCCACCTCAGGCTTAGACCTATCAAATGTCCAAGGACATTTTGGGTCTGGGCAAAAATATATTGAAAAATTTAATATATTAATTATTTAATTTGGTCTCTTGGTTGAGAACTACTGGATTTAGCAAAGTGAATGAACATAAGTTTGTTTTCATCATTTTGCTCCATGCCTTGAGTCATTGGAGATCTCAAGCATCATCTCTATTACTAAGAGAGTCAGTATCACGTGGGGGCCTGTTCGAAACACAGATTCATGGGCCCATCCCACGTCTACCCAATCAGAATCTCTGGCAGTGGAGGTCAGCAATCTCTGCATTAGTAAGCTGCCCACCCACCTGCCCAACCCCTCCCTCACCCACCATGTGATTCAGATGCAAGCCAAGGTTAAGAATGTCATGTAAGTAGAAGCCCTCCATTCCTCTTGAAACTGTCAATTCTTAGTCTCATTTAGCTGTAATTCTCTTCTGAGATTCTCATCACCTCTTCCATTCAATTTCCTAGATTCCTCACTATTCATTTTAGCCCTCACTATTCATTTTTAGGATTTGACTCTAGAAAATAATAAATCAGAATATTCCTTCCATCAAGAGAATTTAATTATATTATACAATTAAAATATAAATTGCAGTATATTTTCCCAGTGGCATCCCAACATTTCCCTTGCCCCATCTTTTCTTCTAAGGAACTAACAGTAGTTTGTTTTGTTTTTCACTTGAAGAATCTTGAAAAATAGCTTAAACATGTGTAACTGTCAGATAAATCCTAGAAAAGTTGTTTCCCGCTATAAGATAAAGTGCTCATGGTTAGTAAGATTAAACTTTGGGGAGACAGAGACACAGCTATGTGAAAAAGTGATCAGCGCTGTTTTATAATGTTACATTTTCCTCTCACCACAAATAATCCTTGTGAAGTTTTATTAACAATACTTCCAAGAGCCAACTTTTGCAGCTGTTCTTTTTTTCCCCTCAACCTCATTAAAATTCTCTCCTCTTGCTTCCTGTGTGTGGTACCAAGGCCGAAGGAAAATCAAACAGCCCATGTCATCCATGGGAAAGAGGAAGACACCTGTGTGTTGTGTTCTGAATTCCTGGTACATGTATAGCAGACTGTGTCCCTGTTCTGACCAAGGGCCCTGGGTTTTACTGTAGGTTCCTCACAGGGGCATGAGCATCAGCCAGAGATCTGACTCTGGGTAACAGAATGAGTCTGTGTTTGCTTTGAGATGTCAGCTTTGAAAGTAACACGTGAGGAAATTGAGGAAGGAAATTCCATCATGGTGTAGAACTTTAATGCAAAGACTTCATTCTCTGGACTGTAGTCGAAGGGACACACAGTGAGCTCCGGTTGTTAGGATGAGAGTTCATGTATAGTCCTGCTGGTCTCTCCAACCTCCCAGCCACCGTTGTCCTCCGTCCTCTAGTTCCAGCCGCAGAGATCTTTTATTCAGGTCCAGAAGCCTGCCGTCTTCTTCCTGACCCAGACTCTTCCATGTAAGCCTCTTCTGACCCCTCCTCCCCGAGGTCTATGTCAGGTCTTCCCAGTAGATGCTTTCAAAGCATGCTTCCTTCGGGGCTCCTACCACAGTTGTAGTTGAATGGCTGACTTGTGAAGTTGGTTTCTCTGCTAGAATAAAAGTCCCATGAGGATAAGGACTGTGTCTTTCTTTTCCCCAGTTGAACCTGGTGCACAGCGCAGCACCAGGGTGTCAGCAAGACCCTCAAGATGTGCTTGTTGACTGGTTAATCTAATAAGCCAATAAGGGGCCAGCCGAGCAAGCCCAAGCCTGCTGCTGGCAACAGCAGTGTTTTCAGATACTGACCCTTATGTTCTACTCTTAACGGAAACTTTCGCTTTTTCATCTTGTGTTCTAGTAAATGTTGCCTGTGACTCACCATACCGTTTCCGGTGTGACAACAATCGCTGCATTTATCGTCATGAGGTGTGCAACCAGGAGGATGACTGTGGAGATGGAAGTGATGAGAAAGAGGAGCTCTGTAAGCAAAAGTCAAAAGGGAGAAGGGAAAAAGAAAGGCCCCCAATTGTCTGCAGTCCGCAAAATGAACCTCAGGGATTTCAGTTTGTTCTATAGAGGCTTGAGCTGTGCGTATGGCTGCAGATCTCCTGGGACATTATCGTTTGCAAGACTCCCTAAACACACAGTACTAGATGCAGCCCTTCCCCCATTCTTCCTATTTCATTTGAACCAGATGTTGGAAAGTTCCTTAAGGAAGTGAGAACAAATATTAAATAGTGGCTTGAGTCCCACTTGAAAAACTAATGGTTTATCTCTTTTCAAAGATGAGGTTTGGTCACTCCTCAGCCTAGAGCTTCTCATTGTTAATCTGGTGATGGGAACTTGTCAATGTCCCACTGAAAAGCTCATGTTAAGGCTGCACTAGTGTTCACAGTGCTTATCTAATATCCTTCTTTAAAATGAAAATGCATTGCCCAGCAGAGAAAAATGATAGATTATTTTAAGAGATAAATGGCTGCATTTAATATTTTAGGTATTGAGAAATCTGTGCTTTTCCATTTTGAGACCGTTTTCCATCTATCCATTGAAGGAAAGAGCTGATTAATTTTCTGTGCAATTTAGTTTACCTAGAAAAAGTCAGTCAGGAGGGTTATTTATCCTGAGTCCAATTACTTTTTTTCCTAAAAGGATATTATCTGGGGAAATTTGGATAAATGCTTTCCTATTCTCTATTCCTGATATTGATGTGGCCTTAGAATGCTTACTGCCAGTTGCCATCCTGTGTCAGGTACCCTCCCTCTCCTTCCCCTTTTTGGGGCAGAGATGAGCCAATGGTTATAACATCGTTAATATGTTTGTTTGATGCATAATACAAAAAAATGAAAGCCTAGAAATAAAACTTTTTTTAAAAATGGGGGCAGGTTTTCATCTTTTTGTCTTCTGTTTCCACTTCCTCTATTAATCCTGCCAGACATTTGTAGGATGTGATCAAATCCCAGAGAGGAACAAAGGGATAGGAAGCTAGAATTCTTCCCATGTTAGAGGAATCACTGCGAGGCATCACAGTAGAAGAACTGCAACATTTCAGCGGCTTACACCAGCAGAGACCTAAAGTTTGGTGAAGGTCAGGCAGCCCCCTTCATCCTGTATTAAGCCATCCGGAACACATAGTCTTCAAGGTTGCTGAGGCGGAAGAAGAGAGAAATGGAAGAACAGTTTCCTTACTTCCTAGGCCTGGAAGTGACAGGTGTCCATTATGCTCACAGTCCATTGGCTGGATCTGGCCCCAAGCTAACTACAAGGGAGACCAGGAATTGTAGGGAAGCACCAGCTTATTTGTGAGAAACACTGTCTCTGCCACAGAAGGAAGCATCTTGTTTCACAGAAGAGAATGTTTTGACTTGAACTTATTCTTAAATTATAGGTGTAGAACCGACTCCTAGACCTTGTACACCGGATGAATTTAAGTGCAGCAATGGGCATTGCATTCCACAGCACCGGGTGTGTGATCATGTTAATGACTGTGGTGACAATTTCGATGAGACGGGGTGCAGTAAGTAAATAATTACTTTTGTACTTCATGGTAGTAACTCAGGTTACCTTACTGAAAAACTTGCAATAACATAAAGTAAACGGTAACCACATTTGTCTTTAGTTTACATGTTGTGTTTCTTTATTGAACACTTTTTCTGTACCAGACATTGTGCTGAATACTATATGGACTATTTCATTTTGTCCATGTAACAGTCCTGTGAGTTAGGTATTGTTTGTCTCTCTGTCACTCTCTTTTAAACAAATGAGGAAACCACCCTATAGGTTAAATAAATTGACTGTGTCTCCCTGTCATTAAGAGTCAGGATTTGAACTCTGGTCTCTTAACTGCAAGGCATATCCTCTTCCCAGTTCACTAGGTAGCTGTCAGCACCTTAAAGCTATTTATTTTGTTTCTAAGTTTGCACTCTTTTTTCATCGTAAGCCAAGTGCAGTATCTTTGGTACAGAGAGGAAGAGTAGTTGGTAAGAATGGAAATGTCAGGACATTCTTAGTGGTCCAGTGGTTAAGACTCTGTGCTCCCAATGCAGGGGGCCTGGCTTAATCCCTGGTTGGGGAACTAGATCCCACATGCTGCAACTAAAGATCCCGTATGCTGCAACTAAGACCTGGCACTGCCATTAAATTAAAAAAAAATATTTTTAAAAGAATAGAAATGTCACAGGGGACCTTGGAAGGAACATGATTTTTAAGAGAGGACTTTTGTGTAGGAAAAGTATGATGTACACAAACAAGGGATGATTCTAGCTTAATAGGAAGTGAATATTGGAATGGCACGCTAATAATTTGCCCAGGGATGGGGGAGCCTGGTGGGCTGCCATCTATGGGTTGCATGGAGTCGGACACGACTGAAGTGACTTAGCAGCAGCAGCAGTCCTGTGTAGCTTTTGTGAAATGCTTTCACATACATTCTTTTTTATATATAATTTTTATCTATTTATATATTTCTGGCTGCGCTGGGTCTTCATTTCTGTGCGGGGACTTTCCTCTGGTGGTAGGGAGAGGGGGCTCCTCTTCACTGCAGTGTGTGGGCTTCTTGTTGCAGGGGCTTCTCTTGTTGTGGAGCACAAGCTGCAGGGTGTGTGGGCTTCACTAGCTGAAGCTTCCAGGCTAGCACACAGGCTCAGTAGTTGGTTGTGGTGAATGGGCTTAGTTTCTCCAGGGTATGTGGGATCCTCCCCGACCAGGGATTGAACCTGTGTTTCCTGCATTAGCAAATGGGTTCTGCACCACTGAGCCACCAGGGAAGCCCCACATACATTCTTTAGTTTGTTACTCAAATTAGCTCCAGGGGATTACTGCTGTTATATCTAAAATAAAGTTCAGAGAGCTTAAATAACTTGCTTGAGGTCACACAGAGTGGCAGGGGCAGAATTGGAATAGTCCTGGGACTCCAGACTGGAAGAACTAGCTCCCACTTCCTCTGCCACTAGCTGTGCCCCTTAGAGTAGATACTAACATTGCCAGGCCTCAATTTCTTTTTAGGAAAAAGGAGGGAGTTCTTCAAACCCTATAAGTCTGGACGTGGCAACATTAGTTATCTCCACATGCTTCCAACTTCCTGGCCTTTAATAGCCTTTTTCTGAGGCCCCTCAAGGATTTCCTGGCAAATTTTTCTCCTGTGTGGGTTACAAAGGAAGATGAAGAACCAACCATATTTAGTTGATTTACCATTTGTTTCACAAACTTTCTCAATAGGATTGGGTTTTTGACATTAATAATGTGACTTAAATTAAATATTTAAAAGGCATAAACATGAGGGAAATTGCAGAACCATAAGGTTGATTTGGGTTCTGATAGCTGGAGACTAACTGATAATGTGAATGGTTTCAGGACTTTGTGGTATTTCCAAGTTAGGCTTGGATCAAGCATTGGTTTCCCTTGCAGTTGCCTGTGCAAATTAAAAGGCTTAAAATCAGCCAGCCATAGTACCTTTTCTTTTTAAGGTAACTTCCTTGCTGAGGAATTGTTTATTTATATCTTTGGTTGTGCTGGGTCTTCATTTTTGCAGTGATCAGGGGCTACTGTTGTGAAGAGTGGGCTCTAGTTGCCACTTGAAGGTTCTAGAGCATGGGCTCAGTGGTTGTGGAGCAGAGGCTTGTTTGCCCCATGGCATGTGGGATCTTCCTGGACCAGAAATCGAACTGGTGTCTCTTCACCATAGTACTTTTAATTCAAATGACATTGCGTTAAAAGCAGGGTTTATTTAAGGGAACTAGGTAGCCCAGGCATTAATGTGTTATGGAAGCAACACTTCTTTTCAGATTTTAAATGGAGTCATAACTGCATTGGGCTACTTTGACTAAGATATAGAATTCTCATTTTAAATACCAGTTCCTGGGTGCTGCTCATCTGCTTGCTTTCCTTTTCATTTCCCTTTCTCCTCCTTTTCTTTTAAACAGGATCGATGCCTTCTATTTATATGTGTGTGTATCTATATGCTATATATACATGTATACACACATGAGATATACATACATATATATATATATATATAATTTGGGCTTCCCAGGTGGCCCTAGTGGTAAAGAACCTGCCTGCCAATGCAGAAGATGCAAGGGATGCGAGTTTGATCCCTGGGTCGGGAAGAGCCCCTGAGGAGGGCATGGCAACCTACTTCAGTATTCTCACCTGGAGAATCCCATGGACAGAGGAGCCTGGTGGGCTACGGTCCATAGGGTCACAAGGAATCAGACAGTACTAAAGTGACTTGGCATGCATGCACAAAATATTGTTTATATATTGATATCATTGTATAATAGTCAGATAGTGGAGCAGGTGGTGACAGTTGTAAAGAGTCCCTGGCTTTTTGATTCTGTCCAGAAATGGATGCTCGGAGGATGATCTTGGCAGTGCTGAGTATAATCAGAAAATTGCCTCAAGGATCTAACATTACATATGTTTGTGCAAATGGGATTTCAGGGCATTGGCAGATACACCTGTAGAGAGGTCTGTGATACTCAGCAAAGAGTATGGAAAGGGGTCGTCTCAAGACTTTCTGCTCTCTGATGGGCATCTGTAGGTGGTCTTTGGATAGGCCACTCGAGTGTTCACCTGTGCTCCATCTGCTCTGTACCTTTCATTTGTAATGGTGGGATTTTGCGTTTCAGATAGAGGAAAAGACAGATCATGTGCTGAAAATCTGTGTGAGCACAACTGTACCCAGTTACGTGAAGGAGGATTCATCTGCTCCTGTAGACCCGGATTCAAACCCAACAGTATTGACAGAAACCTCTGTGAAGGTAGAGTATATTTCCTCCAGTTCCTATTAGGAGAACCTTGTACTTTTTAGGTTCTCCACTCATTCCCTTTTATTAAACATGGTTTAATTCCCTGCATGGGGCTAAGCTCATGCCAGTTGCGTTTTTTCCACACTGTCTCGCTGGTGTGTGGCATGGCCCTGGGTGGTAGTTCATCTTCAGTAATGTCTGTGAGATTGATGTGATGAATGAAGGCTTGGGTGATGGTGGCTCCTTATTGTATCAGTGTGTGAGATCAAAATTTCTTTTTAACAAACACAAGTCTGCCTTTCTTCAGACAATACGTATTTATTACACCCTTCCTTATGTCAGACTTATGTAAATGAGTTCTAAGGTGGGGCGCTTACCAAGATGGTAAATATCAAGTAGAATTTTAGGTGTATTTGATCATTTGAATTTACTGTTCCTATTTCATGATGTACCATACTCAGATGATTAGAATAGTTCTTTTGAGGGCTGATGCCTAAGAACTCAATTGAAAAAGCCAATCAGTGTCACCCCTTCCTGGAACCAGTTAGCATGAGGGAAGTGGTACCAAATACCAGTGGCACAACAGCTGCTTCCCCAAAAGGAAAATCTTGTTCTGTTGAGTCAGACTGCTTCTGTTTAAATCTGGTCTTTGGGACTTTGGGTTCAATAACAATCCATACTGGAGAGAGCCGTTTTGGAAGATCAAATGAGGGAAAAACCTGAAATGCATGTGAAATAGTATCTGAAGTTTGGTCAGTGTTCTGCAGATGTTGGCATCATGACTTGTGTTCATCCGCACTTTTCTCATCCTTATTGCTTGTGAATATCGATTTAAACAGAAGCAGGATCTCTAAGGAAGGGATGGGCTCTAAGCAGATATTGCCTACTTGGTTTTATTTTGCTGCAGACATCAATGAATGTATGCAGTTCGGGAGTTGTCCTCAGATCTGCCATAACACCAAAGGAAGTTATGAGTGTTCCTGCGCCGAAGGGTTCACGTCTCTGAGTGACAGATACGGAGAACGGTGTGCGGCTGACGGTATGATACATTGAAGGGGGATTAACTGACTTTTGAAGACTCCAAGCTGAAGGCTACGATATACCAGGAAATAACCTTTTGAGTCCTGTTTTTTAAATTAACCAGCTACTTCTCTTCCAACACCCAACCCACTCTCTTCTCCTCTCCCCTGCCAAATTAAAACAATAACCACAACCCCCAACAAATACATAGGCACTGAAACAAGAGTCAAGTGTTATTATTCTGGATTTAGCCTCTGGTCCACCTGGATAAAAACTTCAAAAAGTGGACCAGATATCACTCTCCAGAGGATTCAGACAACAAATGCTTCTGTGTAGGATGGTGGTCAGCAAAGCCTTCCATTCCACTGAGGTCAAGTTTGAGGTCCAGTAGTCCAAAATAGGTCACAAAACACATCCCATTCAATGGGTCATAGTCAGTAGGGGCAGATCAGGAACACTCTGTTGACAGGCCTTTTTTTTTATTGTTCATGGACTATTGATCACAGACAGAGTCTGGCTTTTTACGACTTCAATCATTAGCTCTGCATTTTTGGTTAATGCCAGTATCTGTGAATCAGGCCTGAGTAAAAGCAGAAATAGACTACATAAAAATGGCAAAAGAAAAAGTCAGAAGTATCACAGTCCAGATTTCCAGAGTTCTGATATAAATCAGCATATCTCAGTTAAGGAGTCTTTATAATCTTATGGGTTTGAATTTAAAGTTTGTAATTGAGTTTAAGGACTTGATAAGAAGGTGACATTTTTATTTTGCATATTAAGGGTAAAATGGCTGTTCAATTTCTTTGTACAAATTGAGTTTTTGTACAAAGCGTACATCTGACTAGCATACTTAAATATTTTACCCTCTAAGCATTTTTGACTCTGAATGCAAACTAGGCATTTGAACAGTTGGTGTGGTAATTAAGCAGCAAATTAGAAAATCTTCAACTCTTTTAACCAAAGAGATGACTGAAATGAGAAATTTATGTAGAACATTATATCAAGATAAAGGAAATATATAAAATGAACTTTTAAAAGTTACTTAAATTGGGTTTGATTGACATTATGCAACTAAATTAAAAAAAATTCTAGACAGTGTATCTTGGAATAGTCACCATTTACATAGCTGCTTTAACTAAAAAAAGAAGAAAATAAGAACAAGCTGTTTTTTTATCATTAGCTAGAAGCTAAACTAGGTCATGGAGCTGATTACCTGCTGAAAGAATCGTTAAAATCTGTCAGTAAAGAATGAGAAATAAAGGCTTCTGGGTAAACTTTTAGTAAGACTATATATTGAATTTCTTCTGTGAGACTGAATGTCTACAATCTCATTTGTTTTATTGTCAGTGGAAAAAAACAATCAATGAAAAAGAGGTAACTTTCCAGGGATCTCAGTCTTTATTCTGCTTTAAACTGTTACCTAAAGATAAAGAACTGATTATATCCCTAACAGAAATGGAGACAAGCATGTCACAAATTTTGCAACCCAGTTTATGGTTAGCTCCCCTGATTAGCAGAGTTCAGTTCCTAGAAAAATGTGTAGTGTGTTTAAGGACAGGGAGGCTATCTGCTGTTTTATATCCAAAATTCAGGTAGAATTCAAACAGATTAACCAGCCCTTCTTTTGTTTCCAGGTAGTCCTCCTTTGCTGCTACTGCCTGAAAATGTGAGAATTCGAAAATACAACCTCTCATCTCTTCAGTTCTCAGAGTACCTTGAAGACCAGGAGCGCATTCAGGCTATGGATTATGACTGGGATCCGGAGGGCACAGGCCTCAGTGAGTATGAACCCTGGCATCTGTCACCAATATCAGCTGAGTCCACTGAGTGATAAGGTGTTGAACTTTGGGGAATGGATTTTTAATGAACGAGTGTTGCTGCCTGAGTGGAGGAGGACGCTCCTCCCACCCGGCATGCTCCAGCCCGCTTAGCCTGGCCGTGTGCCCAACCTCTTTCCCAACTTCTCACTGAGCCTTCTCCCATCTCTGGGGACTCTTCTTTCAGGACTGCCTCACACCCCTTTGTTCACTGTCTCCTTGTCTTTGCTCTTTCCAAGGCTGTTCTTCCCCACCGCTGTATGGTTGGAACAGACCCAGTTCAAAGTCACCTCCCTTCTGGTATCTTTGATAATCTTGGTTCTGTGAACCTGTAGCATTTTATCCACATTGGATTGAGTTTACAGCTAGTTGTCATCACATCTTTCTCCCTACACCTTAACCACATGCTCTTTGGAGACAGAGATTGTATCAAAGTCATCTCCACGTGCCTGGCATCTGACCCAGCGTCTAGTTTAGTGTATGCGGTGCGTAGCTGATGAAGGAAGTATAAGTGATGCTTACTGCTGAGTCTCTTATGGTTCTGTAGGGCATGCGGGAGATGGTTGTTGGGCAGGAAAACTTACATTGTATGCCTGTCTCCCTCGTCTACTGGCTTTGTGACCTTAAATAATTGTAACAACTTTCTGGATCTCTATTTCTTATCTGTAAAATAAGAGCAGTAATCTTGCTCAGCCTGGCTCCCTCTGAGAGTTGTTTTGAAAGCCAAATGAGATGGTAGATAAGAACTGCTTTGCAAACTAACTATGTAAGATTTATTTCACATTTCATCATACAGTGCAGTAAACTTTTCAAGAATGGTTCCTACCTAGGGAAGTGTGTGCCCTGAAAGGCACAGTCTTCCTATGCTTTTAAAAAGAAAATTTTATTTTTTTTGGCCATATTATGTGGCATGTGGGATCTTAGTTCCCTGACCGGGGATCAAACCTCGGTTCAACTTCGTGGAAGGTGAAGTCTTAATTGCTGGACCATAGGAAAGTCCCTTCCTATGCTGTTTAAAGTGGCTGCTATCCAATATCTTTTAGTTTATACATAAAATAAGACTTCTCTTCTACATAGCTTCATTGTTGCCAGTATGGACTTAAACTCTTAACAATTTGCCCCTAGTTAATCTATATATTCTTTTTTGGAAACTAGAACATGATCTTAATGAGGGTAAACAGGCTCTTGGCTGAAATATATTTTAATGAATTACCGTTAAATAGAGATGACTAATTATCAGTAGGTTATCAGTTGAAGCTTTTATAGCTAGTATCTCAAGTATGATAGATTTTGAGGTTTGATCATAGTGGTTTCATTGAACTATTAGTCTTACAGGAACACTGAGGAGGCAGAGACATCAATGAATGAACAGTACTTCACCTGATTAGACTCCAGTTCTTCCCTTACCTGATGCTGGTTACACACACCTGATCTCTGTGTCTCACCTCCGCAGGTGTTGTATATTACACCGTGCTAGGGGAACACTCTAATTCCGGTGCTATCAAACGTGCCTACATTCCCAACTTTGAATCTGGAAGCAATAATCCTGTGATGGAAATTAACCTGGACCTGAAATACCTAGTGCAGCCTGATGGGTTAGCAGTGGACTGGGTTGGAAGGTAAGTTTAGCTTCATTTTCTTCTGCCTATTCTACTTTTCTGGCCAGAGCGCCCCTCTGCTCAGCTTGGCACATGAATTGAATTGACCCAGGTTATGGGTGCACTCAGCCTCGGGGCAGCTGAGTGATACCTGGACTTACTCCCGTCCCACATCTACCTCTGCTTACCCAGTGGGGTAACAGGGTAAACTTTATCACTTCCTTTTTTCTGTGTGCCTCAAAAATGTGAGGAAAACCCCAAGGTCAAGATTTTATATTCTGTCTAGGAGAGCATTTTTGTCAACAGAATTCTGGATTGCAAAATGAACTTTCAAGATGGCAACACTGCTCATTTGGTGAAGAAATGGGACAGCCTGGCATTCTACCAGCAAAGCAGTTGAGATGAAACACTTTCCTTGATGCTGGTTATTTTGAGGGGAGCAGTCCACACGGTGTGTTCCTTGCAGGCTGTGTTGTCTGAACAGGTTGGAAGTTTGACTTTCCTGTTTAAGCTTGGGGTTTGAGCTAATAGGGGTGTTCTTCTAGAACTTCAGGAACCAGAGCCAGTTTAAATGATGTCTAAATAAGAACCTTAAGTGGGTTTATCATCAGATAGATTTATGAGATGCAAACTGATGTGGAAGAAGCCTTCTTCAAGGAAGAGCCCTGGGTTGGAATAACATTTATGGGAAAGTGACTACATTACAATCAGAACTCAATCATCTGTAGAATCACTATGTCCTTCTAATGAAGTAGCAGTGGAAAATGCTTGCTGCCCTTTGAGACAACAGAGAGTCATCTGTAGTATTAATTTTCACCTCTTCACACACTTGTCTAGTACTCCTGGAAGACTTGAGCATCTTTGCAGAAGTTAGGCAAGTCCCACTGTACCTGCAGGATAACAAGAAACTCATTTCAGCAACTCCTATCAGGAAACAAGACCTCGGAGAGTCACGAACTGGCACCTCTAGACTTTAGCTGCTGCTGCTGCTAAGTCGCTTCAGTCGTGTCCGACTCTGTGTGACCCCATAGACGGCAGCCCACCAGGCTCCCCCATCCCTGGGATTCTCCAGGCAAGAACACTGGAGTGGGTTGCCATTTCCTTCTCCAATGCATGACAGTGAAAAGTGAGAGGGAAGTTGCTCAGTCGTGTCCGACTCTTAGCGACCCCATGGACTGCAGCCCACCAGGCTCTCCATCCATGGGATTTAGCACCTCCTTCTAAAAACCAGCCTGGCAATGGCAGATCTTTCTTCTTGTTTGACGTTTTCCCTCTTTCTCAGCCTTAATGAATGAGTGAATTTAAGAAAGTACTGAAGCTCTTTCTGCTTGAGACTGAGACCTGAAGCCTGAGGAATAAGGGCAAGGTGGCTTTGCTGAGTTTGCTATTTTGAGTGGCTATTTCCACTCATCCTTGAAGCTGATGCCAGATTCCTAGTGATTCTGGTGGACTCTTGGCTGAGGAGGAAGCTGACTCACAGGCAGTCAGAATGAAAGGCCCACAGAGCCTTATGACTCCTGCCTAGAAGCAGTTGTCTCATAATCATGCCAGGTGTGAGGGTCACCATTATTACCTGTCCTGGCTGATACAGCTGCTTCACTGAATACCCCTTCACCCCACACTCCATCACTTGTAGCTTCCCTCAGATGTCCCCTGGCTGAAAAGACTGGGGCATTCCTGAGAGACAGAAGCTGTGCTCTCATCACTGGTGTCTGAGTAGCTGTCTTGCTGGCCAGAACTTCCAAACTAAATGCTCTGGTCTTCACACCTCTACCCTGGAAGTCCAATCTAGACTTTTCAGTTGTCTACCTTTGTCTCTCTAAATTCAGGCATATTTACTGGTCAGATGCCAGGAGGCAACGGATTGAAGTGGCTGAACTTGATGGAAGGTACAGAAAGTGGCTGATTTCCACTGAACTGGATCAACCAGCTGCAATAGTTGTGAATCCCAAACTAGGGTAAGTACTTGAAGGAGTCCTTAATGTGCAATATTTTCCACTGGGTTCTCAAAAAAAATTATTTTCAATAATTTTCAATTATTCCCAACTGTACTGAAGTTGTCCTTGCACTTTTTTGAGTGGCAGCTATGACTGTTTTCAAGAACTATGCTGCTAAGTCGCTTCAGTCGTGTCCGACTCTGTGTGATCCCATAGACGGCAGCCCACCAGGCTCCCCCGTCCCTGGGATTCTCCAGGCAAGAACACTGGGGTGGGCTCCATTTCCTTCTCCAATGCAGGAAAGTGAAAAGTGAAAGTGAAGTCGCTCAGTCGTGTCCGACTCTTCGCGACCCCATGGACTGCAGCCCACCAGGCTCCTCCATCCATGGGATTTTCCAGGCAAGAGTACTGGAGTGGGGTGCCATTGCCTTCTCCATCAAGAACTATAATATGCCCTAAAGATCATTTAGGACCAAACAGGCTTCAGTAGACAGACACTGCATATGGGGAAGGGTTTAGCCACATTTTTTGACACCATGGTTTGTCTAAAATCCACACATTTCTCAGTAGAATTTAGGGATTGAGCAACATCTGATGATTGGTTTAGACTCAAAATTGGAAAGTGGTGGCTGATAGGCTAAATATGGCCCATATATATACTCATTGAACTTGAACTTCAGAGCTTTAAGTAAAAGTAGTTGATAGCATTACATATTTAAAATATGATTTATTTATTTATTGGCTGCATCAGGTCTTAGTTTCAGCACGTGGGCTCTTTGTTGCAATGTGAGGATTTCTTTATAGTTGTGAGTCACAGGCTTAGCCCCTCTGAAGTATTTGGGATCTTAGTTCCCCAACCAGGGATGGAATCCAAGTCCCCTGCATTGGAAGGTGGGTTCTTAACCACTGGACCACCAGGAAAGTCCTGCTGCTGCTGCTGCTAAGTCGCTTCAGTCATATCCGACTCTGTGCGACCCCAGAGACGGCAGCCCACCAGGCTCCCCCATCCCTGGGATTCTCCAGGCAAGAACACTGGAGTGGGTTGCCATTTCCTTCTCCAATGCATGCAAGTGAAAAGTGAAAGTGAAGTCTCTCAGTCGTGTCCGACTCTTCGCGACCCCATGGACTGCAGCCCACCAGGCTCCTCCACATCCATGGGATTTTCCAGGCAAGAGTACTGGAGTAGGGTGCCATCGCCTTCCTAATAACATTAAAATTTTAAAAAAATATTTGTATTTCTGGTTTGAAAAATCAGAATAACGGTTAATCTTATGTGGATATGCCTTCCCTGATGCAGCATGCCTAGAACTCTTAGGCTAGGGCTTGGCTTATTGCGGTATTTGCCCATCACTCTACATTCACAGCTGCCCTGCACCATCCATTTATCTTGCTTGCCTGATCCTTTCTAGGTACTTAACGTGGTGCAATCCTTGGTTTACTCAGTTCTTCTGCAATCAAATATTAATTGGATGCAAAAGAATGCAGTTTCAAAGAGTTAGGATGAAGAAAGAAATCTTTTATTTTTTTTTTCTCAGATACATTCCAAACACAGGATCGTGCCTTCTTATACAGTGGGCATTCAAGAAACAGCCTTTGTGATTATACATATTGAAGGGTCTGAATATATATCCTAGGACAGGACTGTCCAGGTTGTATTTGGAATGTGCAGTTCTCATGAAGGAGAGCTCACAGATGCGCCAGCTCCCGCCTGTCTCTCCTTGTCCCGTGTAGATATAAAATCAGCATCCTTTAGGACCCAGGCCTCTTTGAAAATCAGTTGGTTTTTCCACCTGATGAAATGCTGCCACAAGGAAACCTTCTGTTACAGGTCTATGTACTGGACTGACTGGGGTGAAAATCCTAAAATCGAGTCCGCTTGGATGGATGGGCAGCGTCGGAAAGTCTTGGTTCAGGAGGACCTCGGTTGGCCAACAGGCCTGTGTATAGATTATATGAATGATGACCGGATCTACTGGAGTGACCTCAAGGACAACATTGTTGAAACCATCAAATATGATGGAACCGATAGGAGAATTGTGGTAACTTCAGGTTAGAAATTTCACTTTCAATTGCATATATTAAGTAATGTGTTTCCAGTCTTTTTGCCTCCCTTTTCCCAAGAAGGAATCCTAATCTTAGGAGATGATTCTGCCCAGCTCCCAGCTGCTGATTCAAATGCAAATGAACCTGTTAGGAGTTCTTTCTTGTATCAGAAGTCTTTTTTGTATCATTAAAAAAAAAAAAAACTGCTCTTGGCATCAGATGTTAAAATGACCAGTTCTTGTTAGGTTACCCTGATAGAGGTGACGATCCTATGTTACATGGTTATATCCAGGTCTAATTCTTCCTAGATACATTCGTTTTTAACATGTTAAATTGCTTTTTATACAAGACTGGAAACATTTAGGAGAGTAGGAGAGTAGCATTTTGTTTTCTCGCCTAAATTCTACAGACCTGAAAAATCCAGCACTTATCAAGTTTTCCTGATAAGTGGTATCTTATGTTTAAGGAAAAAAATTTCTCTTCCATACAAATTGTTTTGAACATGTGTATACCTGTGGCAGATTCATGTTGATGTATGGCAAAACCAATACAATATTGTAAAGTAATTAACCTACAATTAAAATGAATAAATTTATGTTAAAAAAAATAAAAATAAATAAATAAAAGTAAAATAAAATCAGCAACTTGAAAGTGAGCAAGTCCCCTATAATTGGTGTTAGCCTGTAGGCATTGGTTCAATTAATTTCTGTTATCTTGATCTCCTGGTGTGGCACATTTTCACGGCCATGTGTACAGAGAGTCTATGGATGTTGCTGGAATTTTAAGGTGTTGCCTTAGAGATTGATCTGAGCAGCTTGACTTCCAACCTAAAAGTGGAGCTTGGGTATCTTCTTTTCAATAACCTTGTTTTGTTTTCGCTTTTTCCCTTTGGGTGAACAGCGGTGAACCCTTATAGTCTGGACATCTTTGAGAGCCAGTTATACTGGACATCTAAGGATAAGGGAGAAGTGTGGATCCAAGATAAATTTGGGCGAAACAAGAAAGAGAAATTGCTGACAGTGAACCCTTGGCTTACTCAAGTTCGAGTCTTCCATCAACAGAAATATAATCATTCAGGTAGTCATAAACCTTATTTCAAATTAATGGCTATAGTCTTTCTGAAAAATGGTGGTGGATAATAATAGCTGACCTCTCTGTGCCTGAAACATGTGTGTGTGTGTATTTTAATCATTTTGATGAGAGGAAGATAAAATTGGAGACGAAATGATGCAGATATGAAGTAAAAATCCTTCAGTCCTCGTTGTTGCTTGCAGTGTGGGAATGTTTTCTTAGGCCAAAGATCCAGTATGGGTTAGACCCCTAAGTGAGGTTGATAAGTCACATAATAGGTTTCATGGACATCAGAAGTCTTACCCACTCTTAACAACTGCAAGGTCAGGCTAGTCAAGTCATCCTGAGCTAGGCAAGCCTTAGCTTAAAGCTTGAAGGATGCATTTTTACATTCTCCCTTCTTCTTTTCTTAGTTCTGGGTCCTGCTTCTTCAGGTGGTGGTGGTGGTGGTTTTGTTGCTAAGTTGTGTCTGACTCTTTGTGACCCCATGGACTGTACCTGGTCGGGCTCCTTTGGCCGTGGGATTTCCCAGGGCAAGAATACTGGAGTAGGTTGCCATTTCCTTCTCAGAGAGATCTTCCCGACCCAGGGATTGAAGCCAACTCCTGCATTGCAGGCAGAGCCAGGGGGAAATGTTCTAATTCAGCCTTCATCACTGTGTGGAGTAATGTGAAAGGGAAAGGAAGTGAGGAGAGGAGCTAGAATTCTGCCCAAGTCATCCAAGCAGTAGATAAGCTTTAAACCCAGAGATGATTTTTAAACTTTATTCCGTTCAACTCAAAGCTCACCATTTTTCTATTCTGGTCCAGTTGTCAGTAAACCCAGTTCCAGCTTGAATTCTATGGCTGTGTGTGAGCTCCATCCCAATTAGATTTAAGTCAGGATTTCTGTGACAGGGCCTCAATAATTGTAATAAAGATGATGCTGATAATCAGAGCTCTAAATTCCTTAACCTTGCAAATAATGAAACTGAAGCCCAGAAGAAAAACTTGTCTTTGGAGAGCAGGGGTGAGAAATCACACCCACTGTATGTTTTGGCTGCACTATACTTTTGGATCTATCTAGATTTGGATATTGACACATCTTGATATAATAGTGGGGTCTTACTGACCTTTTGAAGTATCTGATTGCTTAGTGCTGATTGACTTTTGCAGTCATGCGGTGAGCCAGACAGACACCCACCATCCAGACTTGCCAGGGCCATAGGGGAGATAAGTGATGCCACTAGAAAATGAGAGGGGCACAGCAGTGGGTGGAGGGCACAGGGAGGGACAGTGCCGTGTTGGTGAGGTAGCAGGGAAGGGTCGTGTAAAGGGGGGGTGAGTTGTCAGGTGTCACGTGGCCTAAAGGTATCAGGATGCTGCCTGAGCTCGGACGTCGCCTGGACGCAACTCAGCGGATGGACATGTCCCTGGTTGGAGCGTTCATTCCCTTCTCAGAAACTAATGAGCTGTTCTCATCTGCTTTCCAGTGCCCAACCGCTGTAAGAATGTCTGCAGCCACTTGTGCCTTCTGAGACCTAAGGGATACACCTGCGCCTGTCCCCAAGGCTCCAGATTTCTAGAAGGGAGCGTCACAGTGTGTGATGCAGGTAGGGACGCTGCCTGGGCAGCCGTGGGGGCTGGGGGGAGCTCCTTTGCCATCTTTAGTAGATTCCCTTACCTAGGCTTCACCTTTTTCAGGAGCCTGAAGAAGCCCTGGGTACTGGTCTCTTGCAGAAGAGAGTGGGGGTGGCTGGAAGGAAGGATGGGAGATCTGGAAACTATGAACAGAGCTGAGTGGGACTGAAGGGGCCAACCGGAACTTGTGTCCCTGTGATTTCTGAGAATTGTTTGCCAAAATCTGTAGAGATTTACATCCAGTGCCCCGAAATCGACTGTTAGGTTGTCTTATAAAGACATTTTGAAGAATGACTTTTCTAGAAGGCCTGCCCCATATTGGATCCCAGTCACCCCGGAATCTATTCAGCCTTGGGGAGTTCCTCAAAGTGGAGAACCAGGCTCCAGAGGTTGTGGGGTGATGCTTATCCTGTACGGAGGGGAGACGAGAGAGAGTCCACTCTTTTTCCCATTTGCTTATCTCAAAGTTTTGACAACTGAAAACATGGCCACGTTTTAAAATGTATTTTATGCTGTTGACAGATGGAAGCTGGAATAAGTAAGCAGTGGTTGAATTCTCATCCCAAATGATGACCTATTCTTGGCAAGACCTTTCTTCAGTGACTTTATTAAGGAATTAAAAAGCCATAGGTAGTAACTAGTTAGTGTCCCTAACAGTATCCAGGGCTTGATACGGATAATGGGAACATCATCCTGTTCACTAGCCGCCCATTTTATGGCTCACATTCTGGGGAAATGAAGAGCATAACCATGTTCTGCCACCAGGGGGAGCAAGCGGTGAAACAAGGCCCCACCTGTTGACTCTTCCCAATCAGGCTGAAAAGTTGCAGGTTTAGAGAAAGAACTCAGCAAGTAACCGCCGCTCCCGCTCTCTCTATCCCCACTCTGTCCCAGTGCTCCTGGGGAAGTATTTGCAAGATTATGATCTTTAGCAAGGGTAGTTTTGAAGGTCTTAAAAAATGAGATCTCCCATCAGCTATCTATCAAGTGTCTATTGATCTGTATCTGTGTGTCTGTTTATTGATCAATGGATTGCTGATGCTTCAAAGTCTTTAGTGGATGTTTCAGAGTGTGCCTAAATTGAGCTGTTGATTTTACTGGGTTCAAAAAGAAGCATTCTGAAAACTGCAAATGAAATGTGAATGTGCTGAGAGATTTACCACAATGTTCTTTTTAACCAGTAGTGTGTATTTTCAGGAGTCTAGTATCGCTCCACTATTTGAGGTGGGGGGGCTGCTATAAACTGCCTTTTTTTCCCCTATCAAATATATGTTAATCCCCAAGACCTTCTTGATAAAGGAATTCATCTGACTTAAGGGCAAGGTATCATTTTGATAGAGAGGATAATCAGCAGCCCTACTCCATTCATTCCTTACTCCAGCTTGGGCTGAAACAAGTTTGCAGGTTGGGGGAGGGATGCTCTGCTGAGTGTGGCTAACTCACACATATGTGACTTTCTCTTTCTGCAGCCGTTGTAGGTGCTGTCACCATGCCCCCTCCATGCAGGTGTATGAACGGAGGAAACTGCTATTTTGATGAGAATAACCTCCCCAAATGCAAGTAAGTCTGAATGTTGAGGTCTGAGCTGTAGGTCTTTTCCCTTCTGGGGGGAAGTTGAGACCCTTAAAAACAAGCACAAGAGCCTTGTCAGTTTTCATATCATAAGCAGCTTGCCCTCAGTGGGGGAGTCCACAGAGAACTAAGGCAGTACTTCTCAAAGTATCATGTGCGTTAGAATCACCTGGGGTTTTGGAAAAAAATGCCAATCTCATTCACAAGGATCCTGCATTTCTAACTCCTGGGGGGAAAGAAAGTGAAAGTCTCTCCATTGTGTCCGACTCTTTGCGACCCCATGGACTATACAGTCCATGGAATTCTCCAGGCCAGAATTCTGGAGTGGGTAGCCTATCCCTTCTCCAGGGGATCTTCCAAGCCCAGGAATCGAACTGGGGTCTCCTGCATTGCAGGCGGGTTCTTTACCAGCTGAGCTACCAGTGAAGCCCCGCTCCTGGGGGGATGCCACAGAACTGTGTGCCCCATTTTGGGGAGCAAGGAGTTAGAGAAATGACAACCCAATTTCCCTCCTCACCTAGAATTGCGAATTTTAACTGGGAGAGCAGCCATTAGCAGAGCTGCTTCAGTTCCAAGCTCTCCAGAGGAAGAGACTGGGCTAAAGATTTGGAAAGCAGAAAATTATCAAGAAAGGTCTTCACATGGTACACAAAGATGTTCATGAAAGCATGTCCAAGGGAAGAACACGATGAAGGTTTCCAGGTTTACTCTCCAAGGAAGAACTCCATAGATTAGCGAAGACACCAATAGGTCAATTCAATGAGTCTGACCCCGTAGATGGCACAGCTGTTCCCTGTGAAGGTGAATTTCCATAGTCAGATTACAGCCAAAACCTAAGGAAGCAACAGCTCATGAATGGTTCTTCCTTTCCTTCCAGGTGTTCTAGTGGCTACCTGGGAGAATATTGTGAAATGGGGCTTTCACAAGGCGTTCCTCCAGGAACAAGTAAGTTTTAAGGATAATGAGGGATCTGGGAATGCATCACGCCCCCTGAGTTGAGTGCTGTCTCTATACTCTGTTTAACGCAGTTTTGGAAGAAGTAAAGGTTCTAGCCCCCAGCCCCTGCTGCTCAGTCAGCTCTCTCTTTTCCCTTCTCACGTTCATACATTTTCTTCTCCTTCCCTCTTTAGGATAATGAGGGATCTGGGAATGCATCATGCCCCCTCAGTTGAGTGCTGTCTCTACTCTGTTTAACGCAGTTTTGGAAGAAGTAAAGGTTCTAGCCCCCAGCCCCTGCTGCTCAGTTAGCTCTCTCTTTTCCCTTCTCACGTTCATACATTTTCTTCTCCTTCCCTCTTCGGCAGCGGCGTCCGTGCTGTTGACAGTCATCTTGATCATCGTCATTGCTGCTTTAGCCGCTTTAGGATTTTTCCACTATCGGAAAACTGGCTCCGTTTTGCCTTCTCTGCCCAAGCTGTCAAGGTCAGTTCATTATGTGGAATATTGATTTTAGAAACCTGGATGATCTGTAACCACATGAATAACAGTTCTTCTTTTTTAAGTTAAAAATCATCCTAGAGTGTTCACCTGCTCTGCAGAAACAAAAGACGCTGAAATGAAAGCAGTCACTTCTTTGCTTCTCTGAAGCCTGAGTACAAATCACATTTTAGAGCGTAAATGGTTGTGTCTACCAGGTTGCACTGGAGAACAACATCGGCTGTGTTGAGGGGCCAGGCTTGCTTTCCCCTAGTGCCGGGCCGGTCCTCTCCTGGTTCTTAAGCATTTAGGAATGTGCTTGAACACTTCTGGGTGACCAAGGGAATTTACACCTGTACATGATGTGTAAATTCAAAAGTGGGATTCAAGCCTTTCAATTAAGTAAGAGCGAGGAAACTAGCTAGACAATTATTGAAAAAAATTTTTTTTTAAATAACAAGACATTGTTCGATTATTTCTTTTCAGCTTAAGCCATCTTAAATCCTCTGAAAATGGAAATGGGGTGACCTTCAGATCAGGGGAAGATGTGAACATGGATATTGGAGTAACTGGTTTTGGGCCTGAGTCTGCTATTGACAGATCGCTGGCAATGGTGAGTGTGGTTACAAAATGACTATTTGAAGGTTATCATTTTTACTGTTTTATCAAAGAAATACTTAAGAAAAATATGTTATTTATTTGTTTGGATGCATCAAGTCTCAGTTGCCGCATGTGGGATCTTCACTGTGGCGTGTGGACTCTCTAGTTGAAGCCCACGGGCTCAGTAGTTGAGGTGCCCGGGCTTCGTTGCCCAGCAGCACATGGATCTTAGTTCCCCAATTAGGGATTGAACCTGTTCCTCGCATCACAAGGTGGATTCTTAACTGCTGGACCACCTGGGAAGTCCCAAGAAACTCTTTTTATAAAGAATAAAATTCAGCTACTGAAAAAAAGAAAATGAAATACAGTATGCCCCTCAGAAGAAAGTCTTCACTCTACAAAGTTAGGAAACTCTGAGCTTGTTGCAGAAATGTTCTAAAAACATTCATAATGAAATGGAAATGAACCCCTGAGCTAAAAGTAAGTCACACTATTGACCTGGAATCGTGCCCAGTTTTAAGTTTAATTGAAATCTTAAAACAGTCTATGTTTTGGGGAAACAGGGGAGAGGGACCATGATATTATGTCTTTATTTGTTGACTTTATATGTTAAAGGAAGAGGCAGGGAGATACATGTTGCCTAGTCTCATAATTTTCCCACTGATGTAGTGTTGGGATAAACATGGTTTTTGAGTCAGTGGTTGGTTCAAATCACAACTCTGCCAGCTTCTAAGTATGTGATAGAAGCGTGGAGCTTGAATTTTCTGTCCCCGTCTGTAGGGTGATCCCTCCTGTGAGGACCAAATACTTTATTATGAGTGGACTAGGATCCATGCGATGTTTACATTCGGTGCTGGGAAGCCGTTCTCAGTGTTCTGCCTTCCCACCAAATCTTTCTTTTCCATCCCTGCCTAAAAGTGCGGTTTTATCCATTCTTCTTTCCCCTTCTGCCTCTTCTCTTTGCTCCTCTTCCACCTCCCACCCTTCTATGTCCAAAGCCAACCCCCAAGTGGCTTTGCCTTAAGGACCCAGAGAGTGCTCAGAAATGGGAAGAGTGTTTTTGTTTCCCTGAGCTGATGAGTTGCGGCATTTATGTCGCTTTGCAGTGTTTGCCCTATGGAGGTCTTGCGTCTCTGCTGGCTTTTCTTTTCTTCTTTTGGGGTTGGTTTGGCAAAGCAGCTCACATACCTCCTGTAAGGAGTGCACCTTCTGCTGTGTGTGAACCAGGTCTGCATGGTATAATCCTTTTTTTCCTTCATCAGAATGAACATTTTGCCACAGACTTCGGGAAGCCGCCCATAATATTTGAGAACCCGACATACTCCTCCAAGGACACTGCTCTCACAGTGGCTCAGCCAACAGCAGCCCCGGTGAGAAACCACAGTCCTCTCTGTCAGCTGCTGCAGTTGTTGAGTCTTGTTCTTTGGAATAATGTGCCTTTAGCATCCTCCCAGACNGCTATCTATCAAGTGTCTATTGATCTGTATCTGTGTGTCTGTTTATTGATCAATGGATTGCTGATGCTTCAAAGTCTTTAGTGGATGTTTCAGAGTGTGCCTAAATTGAGCTGTTGATTTTACTGGGTTCAAAAAGAAGCATTCTGAAAACTGCAAATGAAATGTGAATGTGCTGAGAGATTTACCACAATGTTCTTTTTAACCAGTAGTGTGTATTTTCAGGAGTCTAGTATCGCTCCACTATTTGAGGTGGGGGGGCTGCTATAAACTGCCTTTTTTTCCCCTATCAAATATATGTTAATCCCCAAGACCTTCTTGATAAAGGAATTCATCTGACTTAAGGGCAAGGTATCATTTTGATAGAGAGGATAATCAGCAGCCCTACTCCATTCATTCCTTACTCCAGCTTGGGCTGAAACAAGTTTGCAGGTTGGGGGAGGGATGCTCTGCTGAGTGTGGCTAACTCACACATATGTGACTTTCTCTTTCTGCAGCCGTTGTAGGTGCTGTCACCATGCCCCTCCATGCAGGTGTATGAACGGAGGAAACTGCTATTTTGATGAGAATAACCTCCCCAAATGCAAGTAAGTCTGAATGTTGAGGTCTGAGCTGTAGGTCTTTTCCCTTCTGGGGGGAAGTTGAGACCCTTAAAAACAAGCACAAGAGCCTTGTCAGTTTTCATATCATAAGCAGCTTGCCCTCCAGTGGGGGAGTCCACAGAGAACTAAGGCAGTACTTCTCAAAGTATCATGTGCGTTAGAATCACCTGGGGTTTTGGAAAAAAATGCCAATCTCATTCACAAGGATCCTGCATTTCTAACTCCTGGGGGGAAAGAAAGTGAAAGTCTCTCCATTGTGTCCGACTCTTTGCGACCCCATGGACTATACAGTCCATGGAATTCTCCAGGCCAGAATTCTGGAGTGGGTAGCCTATCCCTTCTCCAGGGGATCTTCCAAGCCCAGGAATCGAACTGGGGTCTCCTGCATTGCAGGCGGGTTCTTTACCAGCTGAGCTACCAGTGAAGCCCCGCTCCTGGGGGGATGCCACAGAACTGTGTGCCCCATTTTGGGGAGCAAGGAGTTAGAGAAATGACAACCCAATTTCCCTCCTCACCTAGAATTGCGAATTTTAACTGGGAGAGCAGCCATTAGCAGAGCTGCTTCAGTTCCAAGCTCTCCAGAGGAAGAGACTGGGCTAAAGATTTGGAAAGCAGAAAATTATCAAGAAAGGTCTTCACATGGTACACAAAGATGTTCATGAAAGCATGTCCAAGGGAAGAACACGATGAAGGTTTCCAGGTTTACTCTCCAAGGAAGAACTCCATAGATTAGCGAAGACACCAATAGGTCAATTCAATGAGTCTGACCCCGTAGATGGCACAGCTGTTCCCTGTGAAGGTGAATTTCCATAGTCAGATTACAGCCAAAACCTAAGGAAGCAACAGCTCATGAATGGTTCTTCCTTTCCTTCCAGGTGTTCTAGTGGCTACCTGGGAGAATATTGTGAAATGGGGCTTTCACAAGGCGTTCCTCCAGGAACAGTAAGTTTTAAGGATAATGAGGGATCTGGGAATGCATCACGCCCCCTGAGTTGAGTGCTGTCTCTATACTCTGTTTAACGCAGTTTTGGAAGAAGTAAAGGTTCTAGCCCCCAGCCCCTGCTGCTCAGTCAGCTCTCTCTTTTCCCTTCTCACGTTCATACATTTTCTTCTCCTTCCCTCTTCGGCAGCGGCGTCCGTGCTGTTGACAGTCATCTTGATCATCGTCATTGCTGCTTTAGCCGCTTTAGGATTTTTCCACTATCGGAAAACTGGCTCCGTTTTGCCTTCTCTGCCCAAGCTGTCAAGGTCAGTTTCATTATGTGGAATATTGATTTTAGAAACCTGGATGATCTGTAACCACATGAATAACAGTTCTTCTTTTTTAAGTTAAAAATCATCCTAGAGTGTTCACCTGCTCTGCAGAAACAAAAGACGCTGAAATGAAAGCAGTCACTTCTTTGCTTCTCTGAAGCCTGAGTACAAATCACATTTTAGAGCGTAAATGGTTGTGTCTACCAGGTTGCACTGGAGAACAACATCGGCTGTGTTGAGGGGCCAGGCTTGCTTTCCCCTAGTGCCGGGCCGGTCCTCTCCTGGTTCTTAAGCATTTAGGAATGTGCTTGAACACTTCTGGGTGACCAAGGGAATTTACACCTGTACATGATGTGTAAATTCAAAAGTGGGATTCAAGCCTTTCAATTAAGTAAGAGCGAGGAAACTAGCTAGACAATTATTGCAAAAATTTTTTTTTTAAATAACAAGACATTGTTCGATTATTTCTTTTCAGCTTAAGCCATCTTAAATCCTCTGAAAATGGAAATGGGGTGACCTTCAGATCAGGGGAAGATGTGAACATGGATATTGGAGTAACTGGTTTTGGGCCTGAGTCTGCTATTGACAGATCGCTGGCAATGGTGAGTGTGGTTACAAAATGACTATTTGAAGGTTATCATTTTTACTGTTTTATCAAAGAAATACTTAAGAAAAATATGTTATTTATTTGTTTGGATGCATCAAGTCTCGTTGCCGCATGTGGGATCTTCACTGTGGCGTGTGGACTCTCTAGTTGAAGCCCACGGGCTCAGTAGTTGAGGTGCCCGGGCTTCGTTGCCCAGCAGCACATGGATCTTAGTTCCCCAATTAGGGATTGAACCTGTTCCTCGCATCACAAGGTGGATTCTTAACTGCTGGACCACCTGGGAAGTCCCAATAAACTCTTTTTATAAAGAATAAAATTCAGCTACTGAAAAAAAGAAAATGAAATACAGTATGCCCCTCAGAAGAAAGTCTTCTCTCTACAAAGTTAGGAAACTCTGAGCTTGTTGCAGAAATGTGTCTAAAAACATTCATAATGAAATGGAAATGAACCCCTGAGCTAAAAGTAAGTCACACTATTGACCTGGAATCGTGCCCAGTTTTAAGTTTAATTGAAATCTTAAAACAGTCTATGTTTTGGGGAAACAGGGGAGAGGGACCATGATATTATGTCTTTATTTGTTGACTTTATATGTTAAAGGAAGAGGCAGGGAGATACATGTTGCCTAGTCTCATAATTTTCCCACTGATGTAGTGTTGGGATAAACATGGTTTTTGAGTCAGTGGTTGGTTCAAATCACAACTCTGCCAGCTTCTAAGTATGTGATAGAAGCGTGGAGCTTGAATTTTCTGTCCCCGTCTGTAGGGTGATCCCTCCTGTGAGGACCAAATACTTTATTATGAGTGGACTAGGATCCATGCGATGTTTACATTCGGTGCTGGGAAGCCGTTCTCAGTGTTCTGCCTTCCCACCAAATCTTTCTTTTCCATCCCTGCCTAAAAGTGCGGTTTTATCCATTCTTCTTTCCCCTTCTGCCTCTTCTCTTTGCTCCTCTTCCACCTCCCACCCTTTTATGTCCAAAGCCAACCCCCAAGTGGCTTTGCCTTAAGGACCCAGAGAGTGCTCAGAAATGGGAAGAGTGTTTTTGTTTCCCTGAGCTGATGAGTTGCGGCATTTATGTCGCTTTGCAGTGTTTGCCCTATGGAGGTCTTGCGTCTCTGCTGGCTTTCTTTTCTTCTTTTGGGGTTGGTTTGGCAAAGCAGCTCACATACCTCCTGTAAGGAGTGCACCTTCTGCTGTGTGTGAACCAGGTCTGCATGGTATAATCCTTTTTTTCCTTCATCAGAATGAACATTTTGCCACAGACTTCGGGAAGCCGCCCATAATATTTGAGAACCCGACATACTCCTCCAAGGACACTGCTCTCACAGTGGCTCAGCCAACAGCAGCCCCGGTGAGAAACCACAGTCCTCTCTGTCAGCTGCTGCAGTTGTTGAGTCTTGTTCTTTGGAATAATGTGCCTTTAGCATCCTCCCAGACTTCCCTCCATGGAAGGAAGCACGGTGGTCCCTTCCTCAGCTTCATGCTCTGCAGTCACAGGACTGGCCCAAGGACAGAAAGCCTGAAAACAATCAGAATCTTGGCTGTTGGCCACCATTCTGGGGGTGCCAGCCAAGAGCGGTTTCATCCTGAGTGGTAGAGCAAGAGGTCTGAGCACATTCAATGGCGGGCATGGTGCCTGGCACATACAGGTGCTTTGTAAATACCTGTGAGCTGAGTGAGTGGACAGTCCTCAGGCCGTTATGCAGAGGTCTGTGTCTGGTCCTTACTGGTATCATGAGGGTGTAATTTGAGGTGACTTCCCTGCTCGCCTTTCTCACACTTTTCTGGAAAGTGCAGAGGTCTCTGAGGTTGGTAGACAGATACCAAAACTTCTTTTGGTATGGTCCTGTTACTTTAAGAGGAACAGAGAGATAACTTAGACAGATGGAGGGACATTTCTTCATTAGGTCCGGATCAGTAGTCCCAATGCCACTGCCAGTACCTGTCAATTGTCAGTTAGCCTGTCTTCCCCTTGTCAGAACCACTAGAGCTAAACTTCTTTTGTATCAGGAGATATAGTACATTTTAGTATGACAGAAATAGAGTGTGACCAGTAATGAGTGGTCCCAAGAATATTCGTGGTCCCAAGATTATTCTATCTCATGCCAGATTCTCCCAAGAATCAGGCGTGAGATAGACAGCTTAGTATTGGTGCTCCTGATTTAGGGGAGATGAGAGTGATGTTTATTCCTGGACCACAGGGTTGTTTTCATATAATAAAAATGGTGCCTGATCATATTTCTAGGGGAGCAAGGTGGTAAGCTGAATCAAAGAGTTGATAAACTTTACAGCAAAAATTCTTTCAAACTGAATAATGGCCTTCAATATGCACACAGGTAACTGAATCTGGAACAGTGTATAACAAAAACTATGGAAGCCCCATAAACCCTGCTGAGCTAGTTACAGACACAAAGCCAACTTCCTCAAGTGATGAAACTCAGGTAACAGTGACTGAATGACATGGGATTTGGGAAGGACTTTGGAATTGCTGGGTTTATTAATCCTAGGCCAACTAGAGAGACTGTGATAGGCTCACAGATGCCAAGATGTGTAGGCAATTAGTAAAGATGATTTTAAAAATAATAAATTGAAAACATTCTACTGAGTTAAGCTACAGTCTAACACTGAGTTGGGAACGATGTTCCTTGTGACACGGGAGACAAAGGAAAGAAGGGTGGCATACTTCTGAACCCAGCCTCTTCAAATCAGAGGCATTTAATTTGAGATAACAACTTAAAATGAATAAAGACCTCACTGTGTCAATGATACACATAGAGAACCGTTTCCTTTCCTGTGCACTGCAGTTTTTCTGCTGTGTATGCCTTTGTTCCCTTAATAATGCAAGTTGCTTTTACTCTACTGTTGTTACTGATGTTCACCACTTGATGGCGCTAATCTACACTCGCTTGATCTTTCTAACATCATTGTTCTCAATGTGCCAGGCAGTGTTTAATACCGATGAATAAAAGAAAAAAAAAAATACAGTATTGTAAAGCAAAATAAAGTAAAAATAAAAATTAAAAAATATATTAAAAAAAAGAACTCTAGATGGAGCTTCTCTATCTTGTCTGCAGACCCTTTGAAATTTGTAAACTATGTGGTCTACAAAGAGAAATTCAATAAATTTGATACAAAGCTTTACACGAACGGATAATATA
Organism: Aepyceros melampus; assembly: GCA_006408695.1. Lineage (NCBI taxonomy): Eukaryota > Metazoa > Chordata > Mammalia > Artiodactyla > Bovidae > Aepyceros > Aepyceros melampus. The sequence continues at coordinate 8,574 of SJXQ01005480.1, read as the reverse complement.
TCATTAGTTCTACAGACACTTAGGAAGAAGCTACTTCAGATATAGCTGTTTGATTCTGGGCAACTATTTTACCTCTGGGCACTAGAGTCCTTACTGTTACTCACTGGGGGCACTGTTGGCATCTTGGGTTGGGCAGTCCTTTGTGGCACACAACGGTGCTACACATTGCTGGACATTCTAGTATTCCTGGCCCCTGTCCACTGAGTGCCAGTAGTTTCTCCAGAGCATTGTGATCCGTCCCCTCCCCTCAGCCCCTAAACATACACTCCCCGTTGAAGACAGTAGGATCTGGGATGGTCTAAGGTTCTATGACTTTTGTGAAGTAATATAAAGGAACAAAAACCCAAGGGTAGTTAGAAATCTTACCGTTTTATAGAATAACCCCTGTTCTCAAGTTGCATAATCTATAAACAAAATTAATGTCTGCCAAGTCATGATGGATTCTCAGCACTTCACACTGGTTCCTGTTCTGCTCGTTCAGGTCAAAATAAAAGTTGAACTAAATTGATGCTAATGAGGAGAGCTTATAACAAAGGTGACTTTGTCCACCTTTTCATCTTTCATTTACGAATTTCTTCTTACACACACACACAAATCTAGTCTTAGGAATTTCCACTTTCATATTTTTGATATTTCATAAGGCAATGGCACCCCACTCCAGTACTCTTGCCTGGAAAATCCCATGGACGGAGGAGCCTGGAAGGCTGTAGTCCATGGGGTCGCTGAGGGTCGGAAACGACTGAGCAACTTCACTTTCACTTTTCACTTTGATGCATTGGAAAAGGAAATGGCAACCCATTCCAGTGTTCTTGCCTGGAGAATCCCAGGGATGGGGTAGCTTGGTGGGCTGCTGTCCATGGGGTTGCACAGAGTCGGACACGACTGAAGTGACTTAGTAGTAGTAGTAAGGATTGCATATTTTTCTTTAAGCTACATTGAAAAGTTTATTTTGCAGACTACCTTTCCACAGACACCAGAATACCTAAATGTCACATGTTGGTTCCCCGCGGCACAGGAAATGGTGACAGGATACGAATATGATGGAGTTGACCAAGGATCAGTATGAGATGAGGGTTACAGTCTGGCTTGCCCCTTACAGTTTCAAGCAGCCCCTGAAGAAATCTCTTGCCTGTCTTTGTCAAAACTTCTAGATTCTCGGGCACAGATTCTGTGAACTATACATTTCAGATCAAGCAAGTGTTTTGAACTTATTAGATGACAAGAGCCCAGAGTTTCAGTGACTCTTCAGGACCCACCCATGGGAGAACATGAACAATTTCCTGCATGGGCCGGGTCATGTGGTCCCAAGTTCCAAATTGCTTTTCCCCTCTGTAAGAAAAAATTTTAAAACCTAGGCTGGGGGGAAGAAACAAAAAATTCCATTACTGAAAGTTTTCTATTTCCCTCTGTTTCGTTTAGCCAACAAAATGGAATATATTCAAACGAAAACCGAGACAAAATACCAACTTTGAAAATCCATTCTATTCCGAGGTAATTGTTAACAATTTTTCTCAACCCAGGCATTCTTTCTTAGCATTAACTTGCTAAATCGGGCATGCACTCAGATTATTCTGAGCAAATTGGCCACAATTTGTCTTCTCCACACAAAACCGTTTTCCATCGTGTTGGAAATAAGTGGCAGATTCTTACTTCTTTGCGGTTTTAGATGGAGAATGAACCAAAGGCCAGTGCTGCTGTGACCCCACCTCCATCACCTCCTCCTCCTGCTACGGCTTCTTGGAAAAAAGGCTCAACTCCAGGCTACAGTGCAACAGAAGACACATTTAAAGACACTGCAAATCTTGTTAGAGAAGACTCAGAGGCATAACTGTGCTGGCTATTTAGGGAATAATTAGAAACACACTTTTGCACAATTTTTTTTTTTACAAACAGATGAAAAAAATTAACATTCAGTACTTTATTAAAAGAATATATCCCACCCCCACCCCCGTGTACTCCTGTAGTTGGTACTGTTTGTGGAAACAATGCCTTGTGTGTCTTTTTTACTCATCTCATATTTTTACAACTAATTACCACCTTGTACTATATGTATATTTTGCACTGAAACTCTCTGAAGGTAATGCTATAAATATATTGTACATTTGTAAATTTTGGAAAGATTATCACGTCATTAAATCTGCTAATGAAAGTGTCTGCTGAATTGGTTGGTGATCATTACATTCAATGATCCACTGAAGAAAGGAATTGACTCGGGGCCTTTAGCAATGTCAGAAGAGGCACCCCCCGAAGACCCTATAGCATCATCAAGGAAGGGAGTCCAGGCCCCACTCTTGGGTCTGTTTTCACTCATCAGCACGTAGTGTTCAATTTGACCTGATGAATAGCATATCCATAGAGATGAGATGATACAGAAGGTTGAAAAAACTCTTCGGTTCCACCCTTCTGCCTGTTGGCATTGTCCAATCAGAACTCTGGTTCCTGTTATCTCCCTAGCTACCAAGTCAGCATGTTTATGTTAATGTCTGAGAAAAAGCTCATGTCCTTAAGTCTAAGTATCCTGCAAAGAGTTTGTAATCTAGTCACAGGAACTTTCATTTGATGGACCGTAGGGTGATTGACACCCTTTCCTGGCATCTCAGGGGGTCACCTACTCTAGAAACTGGAGCTGAATGAATGAAAAGCAAATCTGTCTTCATAAAGGAAGGTGCAAAGCAAATACCAGCAGAGCAAAGCCTCAGCTGGATTTTGTGTTTCTCTGTGTGAAAATTTTCCTTATAATGCCTATTTATTTTCTCAGTTGAACATGAATAGAAAGGGAAACCATTCTTAATTGAGCCTGGCTTAGATTCTTTAGCAAAATCTTTACATTTGTATCAGAATGTATTGCAGGGTCTAGCCTTCCTCCTGAATCTAGACTCTAGTCTCCACAGCCGGAACTGTGGCAGGAATACAATTTCCACACTAGGTAGCATTCCCAGTTCTCTGTGCTAATAATGCACGTTTTACAACAATGAATGAATGAGTGTGTGAATGGACAGATGGATGAATGAAACATGTACTACTGATGATTTTATTCCCGAGTTCTCAAAATATTTTTTGCTCATATTTTGAGTGCTATTGTAATTATTTTGAAATGTACTTTGATTAGAAAAGCAAATGGAAATGATGCTGCTGAAAAATTTCTAATAAAGGTGTATTTTATCAGACTTCTTCTATGTGTTTTATAAATCCAGGTCATGAGTTGGTTGTATTTTGCTGTGCATGGAGCTTGGGACTTTGAGTGCTAGGCATCGGGGAACCAGGATTTCCTGGGGTTCAAGAAGGGAGGAGAAGGAAGAGGAATCCACAGGTCACGTAGCCCTGAAACTGGCCTGGGGGGTGGGGGTGAACACAGGAGGATAAAGTGTAGGTTTCCATCTGAACTCTGGGCAGGCAGCCCCCTCAGTTGCCTTAAAGAATCACCCAATCCCCCTCCCGTTTCCTTCCTCACAACCTAGGACCCCAGCCAGTTTCCCACTTTGGATCTGATGGTGATGGGAAGGCAGCAGCAAGGTCACAGCTGGAGAGGACTTTGTTCGGCTTGGCATTTGGGCTCCAATGGGGTGTGTGAGCCATACCAGCCTGAAGTCAGAGTAAAAGGGAGTTCCAAAACGATTGTGATTTCCAGCTTTGGTATTTGTCTTGGGCCTTAAGCTCAATAAGAAATAATCTGGGGAATTTAAAAAATGAGAATTAATTTCCTGCTTAGCTTCATTTCTGGGTCTCCCTCAGAAGGACCTAGAAAGCATGCTGCTGTGTATCTGTTCTCAGCCATGTGAGCTGGCACTTGTGGTCAGACCGTCAGTGGGTGGGTCATCCCTCCTTGGTTGGCTCTCCCAGCTGGGGTCCTGCCCCTGTTTTATTCTCTCCTGAAGAGAAGTTATGCCAGGGGTATGTGTGGTGGGGGAGGGGGAGATTGGGAAACAGGGTGCTGTTTAGAGGATGGAAAAATCTACTCACATCAGCTTGAAGCTGATCAATCCTAAAGGAAATAAACCCTGAATGTTCATTGGAAAGACCGATGCTGAAGCTTAAGTTCCAATACTTTGGCCACCTGATGCGAAGAGCTGACTCATTGGAAAAGACCCTGATCCTGGGAAGATTGAGGGCAGAAGGAGAAAGGGGTGACAGAGGATGAGATGGTTGGATGGCATCACTGACTTAATGGACATGAGTTTGAGTAAGCTCCAGGAGATAGCGAAAGACAAGGAAGCCAGGTGTGCTGCAGTCTTATAGGTTCACAAAGAGTCGGACATGACTTAGTGACTGAACAACACTCCCATGAAGTGGAAACAATTTTCTCAGCAGAACTGTGTTATTGCACAGTGTAAAATCGCAACCACGAGAAGGTTTGTCCATGGGAAGCTGTTGGATCACACTGGTCATCTGTCCAGAGCTTCCCATTGATTTTTTTTTTTTTTTACTATCCCTTTTTTCCTTCATGTGTTGATTTACTCACTCACTCACTTGCCTATGTTCTTACCAGCATTCAGTTGCAAACTCACACTTAACTATGAGTTTAAGGAAAATGTGTGAGAGGACAACTTTTAGTGGGGAATTCCATCCATTAATTCTTGGCTATTTTTTTTTTCCCCTGAATTAGGAAAAGATCACTAATATTTGATTTTTGAGATAGAGTATGTCAGGCTGGCTCAAAAATGAGAGCTAGTTAGGCCCTGGGGTGAGGGAGGGGTCTGAGGAAATTGGTTATAGATGTGCATTCTGGAAAGAGGCCTGGCCCCACAGCCTGGAGCTCTGGGTTGCCCTTGAACTCTAAGCCTCTTTTCAGTCTTCCCTTCTGCATTCATCAAAGTCACAAGCCACAGGTCATAGTGAAGATGACATATGATTACATGTTTCCGTTTTTTAAAAAAATTCTAATTTTATCTTGGAGTATATTTGATTTACAGTGAAAAGAAGTTGGACATACATGAAAGGTGTCTAAAACCTGAGAGAGGAAGGCCAGCTCTGGAGAGCATTGCCTCATGCCTCCAGTGGTCCTAACCATGGCCGTCTCAAGGAGAGGATCAACAAAAATCACATTTGAGATAGAGTATGTCAGGCTGGCTCAAAAATGAGAGCTAGTTAGGCCCTGGGGTGAGGGAGGGGTCTGAGGAAATTGGTTATAGATGTGCATTCTGGAAAGAGGCCTGGCCCCACAGCCTGGAGCTCTGGGTTGCCCTTGAACTCTAAGCCTCTTTTCAGTCTTCCCTTCTGCATTCATCAAAGTCACAAGCCACAGGTCATAGTGAAGATGACATATGATTACATGTTTCCGTTTTTTAAAAAAATTCTAATTTTATCTTGGAGTATATTTGATTTACAGTGAAAAGAATTTGGACATACATGAAAGGTGTCTAAAACCTGAGAGAGGAAGGCCAGCTCTGGAGAGCACTGCCTCATGCCTCCAGTGGTCCTAACCATGGCCGTCTCAAGGAGAGGATCAACAAAAATCATGAGGCTTGTCAACTCCTGAAAGTTACCAGCCTTGTGGAGGACTTTTAATCACACCAATTATGTGCCTCTTCCTGGAAGTGAATTCAGAACACTTTGTTTGAAAATCAACCACGTGTCTGCATTCACTTTGTGTCCATAATATTCTGAAATAAACTACAGGAGACAAAGCAAACAGGTCTCCAGAAATTATTTGACATCACTGAGTCCACTAGCTAACAATATAGTCATCAAATGCTGTCCCATCGTATGCAAACTAGAGAGGAAGGGCTCATATTTCTGCTCCTCTGATAATTAGCATCCCCTAATGATCGTCATTTGCTAAGAGCACAGTTTCCCAACCAGTTACTTCTAATTCAGAACCTTTGTTTGAAAATCAACCACGTGTCTGCATTCACTTTGTGTCCATAATATTCTGAAATAAACTACAGGAGACAAAGCAAACAGGTCTCCAGAAATTATTTGACATCACTGAGTCCACTAGCTAACAATATAGTCATCAAATGCTGTCCCATCGTATGCAAACTAGAGAGGAAGGGCTCATATTTCTGCTCCTCTGATAATTAGCATCCCTTAATGATCGTCATTTGCTAAGAGCACAGTTTCCCAACCAGTTACTTCCATCACAGGGGCTAGGCCATCCTCCTGCTGCTAATCACTGAGCCTCAGCTGCTGCTTCTGTGGAAAACAGAGAAGGGGGCTATGAGAGTTCAGTGCGAAAATACATCAATATGTAGAGAGTGTATGCAGCCCCCTGCCTGGTACCAAGCCCTGAATCCCCAGTAACCATGATTTTGATCATTATTAAATGGAAGAGAAGGGAAGAGTTTTCTTTTTTCAATGAAGAAATGTATTTTGGGCTTCCCAGGTGGCGCAAGTGGTAAAGAGCCTGCCTGCCCATGCAGGGGACATGGGTTCAATCCCTGGTCTGGGAAGATCCCACAGGCTGCAGAGTGGCCAGGCCTGTGCACCACAACCACTGAGCCTGCGCTCTGGAGCCCAGGAACTGCAACTCCTGAAGCCTGGGTACTCTAGACCCTGTGCTCTGCAGCAAGAGAAGACACTGCAACGAGAAGTCCTTGCACCGCAACGAGAGAGTAGCCCCTGTTCACCCCAACTAGAGGACAGCCTACATGACAATGAAGACCCAGCACGGCCAAAATAAACAGATAAAACCAATTTTAAAAATAGAAATGTATTTTTCAAATCTTTATAGAATGCAATTTCATGTTTAATTAATTACTTTTGGCCACACTACGCAGCACGTGGCATCTTTATTCCATGACCAGGGATAGAACTTGTGCCTCCTGCAATGGAAGTGCAGAAGCCTAACTCGTAGACAGCCAGGAAGTTCTCCAGGAAATGTATCTTTACAAGCTCCTTGGAGATTTTAACATGAAGCCAAGGATAGAATTACTAATCTAAATAGAAGTCGCTAATCTTTTTTTAATGATGGATGTTACAGGGGTTTATAGGGGTGGTCAAGATTTTCTCTGAGGCCTGTGAAAGAATGCATAGATCTTGTATGTAATGAGGCTGAAGTGTAGATGATAAAACATAGAGTCATTTTATTGTCATGCAAGAGCAATGGGAAGGCAGTAAAGAGCCCTGGACGTGAAAGATGGGAATCCCAAGGCTGAGAAAGGAAGAGTTCATACTCCTATCACAGGCTGTGGAACATGTGCCCCATATCCAGGCCTTCACTGAATTAAACAACAGGTTGATGTAGGAATTTGATAGAATATATTTAAAGCCTATTCTTCTATCTCTTCCCATGTTTCCAGACTCCAGAGAACTTTAATTATGCTTAGTTTCCCTGAATTCCACTGTGGCTGCAATTCCTCAAGAGGCCTTTTGGGGAGCCAGGGAAGAGATGAGAGCATCCTGAATCTTCTTGACATTAGAGACTTTTACCTCAAGATGAGTGGGATACAGTCTATTTCCAAGAGTGCAGTTGTGTATTTATTGCTTCTAAGTTTTCATTTGTCGAGTTTTTTTTTTTTTTTTTTTGCAAATTTAAGGATAAGCAATCTTGAGCTGTTCTTGGCAACAGTGCTTTGCCATTGTTTTCAAAATTTTCAACGGACTGGATTCACTCAGTGGAGGTCAACGGAGATGCTACCATTTGCTGCACAGAAATGTTCCCCACATTATGGAGGTGGTGCTTGGACTCTGGGCTCAGGAAATCCACTTATCTGTCATTGGCCCTCACTCAGGGCCTTGTGAAAACAGAGACAACAGTCATACGGGCAAGGAACCCCTCTCCTAGAGAGAGGAAACCTCTGAGTGGCCATGGGACCTTGCTTGGATCAGCTGTTTCACCTCCCAGATGGTGAGTAACTTCATCTGGAAAGTGAAGTGGTTGGACATGTTTATTGCTAAGTTCTTTGGTTTTCAAGTTCAATGACTTCTCTCTGCTTCAGTCTTAATTTGGAATTTGGTTCAATTCAAAACCACTGCCGCTGTTTCAGTAAGTTCTAAGCCTGTTACATCGACTTCAAAGAAGACAGCTTCAATTATAGCTTCTTAGTTTTTATCCTCAAATGCTGTCTCTCTCTAGGTGAGCTATCAAAGAGATAAATTTTAGAAAATCTTTTCTTTTTCTGAAGTATCTGAAAGCCTGCCAATAAGTTTCAGGGCTGAAAGTTGCCACCAGGGATTTATTTTTGCAGGAAACTCCTGCAAACCTCCTTTGTAGAGCCAAGGCCACGGGGGTATTTCATGGGATCCCAGGCCCTCAGAGTATCTCCTAAGGTGTATGAAGGGACCCAAGTCAGAGAGTAAGGCTGGCTGGAGGACCAGGAAGTCGCCTCTGACGAGCTGCGGGCGTCCTGCAGACTTTTGATGAGATGCGAGGCCCTTAAATGAGCTCTGGATGAAAGAAAAGGTGAACCTAGAAGTAAAATAAATTAATTATGATTTTCAATTCTTTTCATGTTAAACCTGAATTTACTTTTTAATTGTGGTAAGATATATATAACGTAAAATTTTAAATTTGGATTTTTAGTCATCTATCTGACATCTGGAGCTGGTTTTTTTTTTTTCCCCAAGATGGCCTTAGAAGGCTTCCTGTAATGGCTTTGAAAATCACTGAGGCATGGTATTCCTTCTGATATTCTG
>SJXQ01005479.1:0-15875 GCA_006408695.1 Aepyceros melampus | reverse complement strand
TAACAAACCTCCACCCATAGTTCATCAGGCACTCTATAATCATCAGGGAAATGCAAACTAAAGCCACAATAAGATATCATCTAACATCTGTACAGATGGTCTTTATAAAAGAAAAGACAACAAATGTTGGTTAGGATATGGAGAAACAAGAACACTTGCACACTGTTGGTGGGATTGCAAAGTAGTACTGCTGCTATGAAAAACAGTATGTAAGTTCCTCAAAAAGTTAAGAATAGAACTATAATATGATCCAGCAATTCTACTTCTAACATTTATTTAAAGTAATTAAAATCAGGATCCCAAAGACATATTCCCACTCTCATATTTATCACAGCAGTTTTCACAATAGCCTATATATAGAAGCAATGTAAATCTTCATGACAAATGAAGAAATAAAGAAAATCAGAATTCTATAAGGTGTAAATAGATATTACTCCCACAAGAGGTAAAACCAATTCTCACCCTTTTATTCTGAGGTTTTGCTTAAGGACTTGCTTTCAAAGAGTGAATACGGAAAGAAGAAAAAGTAGCTTCACAGTACAGAAATCTTACAAACTGTAGCTTAGGTCCACATGGTTAATATCAGTGATAAGTCATTACTTACATATACACTTGATATGATAGCTCAGCTGGTAAAGAATCTGCCTGCAACGCAGGAGACCTGGCTTTGATCCCTGAGTTGGGAAGATCCCCTGGAGAAAGGAAAGACCACCCATTCCAGTATTCTGGCCTGGAGATTTCATGGACTGTGTAGTCCATGGGGTTGCAAAGAGTGGGACAGGACTGATGACTTTCACTTTCACTGTGATATAATATGTGGGAAACAGTACTTCACCTCTGTAATCCTCTTCTCTAAAATGTAGTTTAACTGTGAGATAAAACACCAGGCAAGCCCAAATTGAGGGACATTTTACAAAATATCTGTTAGTAACTCTCAAGGTCATCACCAGTGCTTTCAAGGCCATCAAAAATAAAAAATTACCTAAGACACTGTCACAGTCCAGAAAAGCTTAAAGGCACATGATAATATAATATTGTATCCTAGATGAAATCCTAGCATACAAAAATCAGGTTAATTAAAAATGAATATAGTATGAGGTTTATTTAATAATAATATATCAGTGTTGGTTCATTGCTTATAATAAATATAGCCTACTTGTGTAACATGTTAAGGTAAAAGAAATCAGATATGGCGCATTCAAGAATTCTCTATACTATCCTTGAATGTTTTTGCAAGTCTAAAAGAAATTCCAAATAAAGCAATTATTTAAATTAAAAAAATCACTAAGACATTTGATAAGTAGCAAAAATCCCCAAGGGATATAATTGCTTATATAATCAAAGAAAAATATAAGAAAACTGTATGACAGATTCAGATTTCTACTCCACCCTCCCCAAAAGAGAAAATTAGGGGAGGAAACCATCAAATAATTCATTCAAAGTAAAAATTTCTAGAACTGAAGACATTACTTCAGATTTAAAGAGACCAACAAGCAAAAAGAAAAATTAAAGGGGAAAAAAGAGAATCCCTCTTCCATGGTGGTCCAGTGGTTAAGATTTTGCCTTTCAATGCAGAGGTTACAGGTTCAATCTCTTGTCAGGGAGCTAAGATTCCCACATGAAAGTGAAAGTGTCAGTCACCCAGTCATGTCTGACTCTTCGCAATCCCCATGGACTATAGTCCGCCAGGCTCTTCTGTCTGTGGGATTTTCCAGGCAAGAATGCTAGAGTGGGTTGCCATCCCCTTCTCCGGGGAATCTTCCTGACTCAGGGGTTGAACCCGGGGTCTCCTACGCTGCAGGCATGTTCTTTACTGTCTGAACCGCCAGGGAAGCCCCAGAAGATCCCACATACACTAGGGCCAAACAACCAAAATATAAAACAGAAGGGATACTGTAACAAACTCAACAAGGGCTTTTAAAATAGTCCACATCAAAAAATAGAAATTTAAGAGGGGAGAAAACCCAACAACACAAGGAGTAGGACTTCCCTGGTGGTTCTATGGTTAGGAATCCGGGAGCCTTTCCACTGCTGGGGGCTGGGATTGTATCTGTAATGTTCAACAGGACTGCATGGTATATATCATTTTTAAGGTCATTAAAAACAAATATAATGAATATGGATTTAACCAAAGGTCAAAAATACTATGTTTTCTGGGTGGGAGAAATGAAAGAAAGATTTAATAGAAAAATACCACAATAGATAATGTATTGACAATGGCTACATTTGCTGAATTAAGAGACTGCAGTATAAACATAACAGATATACATATTAGGTTAAAAATAAGAAAACAGCCTGAAGTGTTGAAATTAGTTTTCTGTAGGACACAAGAAATGGGTTAAGAGTGATAAGGACAGAGAACTGCTATTTGTTGTTTTTGTTGTCATTGCTGTTATTGTTATAAACCTTCAGCATGCTTTGATTAAAAAAAAAAACCAATTATGCCCATGTGTTTACTTAGATAAAAAATAACTAACAAAAGACTTGCTGCAATGAAAGAAACCTGGGTTCAGTTTCTGGATTGGGAGGACCCCCTGGAGAAGGAAATGGCTACCCACTTCAGTACTCTTGCTTGGAGAATTCTACGGAGAGAGGATCCTGGTGATTATAGTCCATGAAGCTGAATATAGTTGGGCATGACTGAGGAAATAACAGACAAAATTAATACAAAGCAAAAACAATATTACATTTAATGATTTCTCTATGAAAGGTCTACATATGAATTTGTCATGGCATATTAGTTAAAAAACAAGTGGAAATATTTCATTTTTATTTACAGTAAAGCAGAATGTTTCTTCGGAGCTCAGATGAATGTAAGGATTAATGATTTTTTGTGTGTGTGTACTTCTGAACATTCATTTACCTAATATTTTTAAAAATTAGACTGAGCACTTCTGCAGAGTAATGGTGAGCCCTTTTTTTGAACACAATATTGTGTGTGTGCCTGACAGGGACAAATTTTCGATAGAATCTACTTATTCCCTCTGAAACCTGTGTTTAATCACTGAAACTCTATTTTGTCCTTAAGCATCAGATAATTGGACTCATTAAGTGGTGTATCAGAGAAGAACAAGGTTTCTAATTATGTTTACAATGAAATATATGAGTTAATAAGTAAAATGTGATAGTAGTCTATTAAAATGATTAAGAATTCTAGAACAGAGCATGCCATATCAGGTATATTAGCACGCACTTTTACATATCAACATTGCTACATGTACTGTGTTAAGGCTAGTCTTTGGGATTCAAACCAATAACCAATGGACCCAGTAAAATGTAAATATTAAAATATATGAAAGACAGAAAAGCCCAAAGATTGCTTGATGCAAACTTTAAGATGTAACATATTCTCACCTCTGAGCTTTTGACATTCATGCAGATGAGACTTCCACACGCGGTTTTCTTTAAAACAACATAAGACATCTTACATAAGCAGAGCCACAGTTGAGGGATAGTCTTGTAAGCTATCCCTTAGTGGAACTGCCTGCCAAGAGAATGAGTCAGGCCGGACCAAGGTGGAGAGTTTCTGTGTACGGTCAGTAAGGAAGAAGTTTTGAGTTTTTCCTTCTAAGCTGTCAAATCTTGTTTCAAGTTCATGCTTCTTCTAGAAATACAGTGTCTTAGATTTGGAAGATTGAAGTTCAGTGTGTTTGTAGGCTAAATAAATTAGCTAAAGCTGCTGCCATCTGGGCATGAGTTTCTTTCTTTATCTACTTCATGTAATTTACCTGGAAAACTTAAAAAAAATAATTAATGACACCAAACTAACTTACTTTATATTTAGCAGTGGAAAAGGCAATGGCAGCCTACTCCAGTACTCTAGTCTGGAAAATCCCATGGATGGAAGAGCCTGGTGGCCTGCAGTCCATGGGGTCGCAAGGAGTTGGACACTGAGCGACTTCACTTTCACTTTTAACTTTCATGCATTGGAGAAGGAAATGGCAACCCACTCCAGTGTTCTTGCCTGGAGAATCCCAGGGACGGTGGAACCTGGTGGGCTGCCGTCTATGGGGTCACACAGAGTCGGACACGACTGAAGCAACTCAGCAGCAGCAGCAGCAGCAGTGTCTACTAGCACTGTTAGGGTCTTCTTGATAGCTCAGTTGGTAAAGAATCCGCATGCAGTGCAGGAGATTCCCATTGGATTCTTGGGTTGGGAAGATCTGCTGGAGAAGGGATAGACTATTCACTCCAGTATTCCTAAAATTCCCTTGTGGCTTAGCTGATAAAGAATCCACCTGCCATGTGGGAGACCTGGGTTCGGTCTCTGGGTTGGGAAGATCCCCTGGAGAAGGGAAAATTTCACACACAGTATTGTGTTCAAAAAAGGGCTGTATAGTCCATGGGGTCGCAAAGATTAGGACATGACTGAGCGACTTTCACTAGCACTGTTGCAGATATATACTTAATTGAAATGCTCTGAATTTCATCTTTAAATGTATTTATACTATTTACTGTTGACACACATATGTTAGAAAAAAAGTACAAGAATTACAGTTGGAGGATTTCAACTTAAAACCCATTTCTACATTTCTTAACGATATGACCTTGGGCAAATTGCTTAAATCTTCAAATAGTTATAAAAGACATTGATTTACCTAATGGCAAAAGAGAGTTTCCAATGAGAAAATAGGTTTTACAGCATTCATAAAAGATGAAGCTCTGGTAAATACTAGTTATTTTTCTTCTTTCACTGGTTAGTTCATTTTCAGCTCCGTTTACCTTTTCTCCTTCTCAGGAGGAATTCATATTCTTTCGAGCTGTCCCCGAAGGCTCATTACTGTTGGAGGCCATGTCAGTGTAGTTCCAGCTATGGGACTCCCAGCAATGTTTTCTACTTCCCATTTGTCTTTTCTCTTATTTCCTTGAGTCATATGTTTTCGTTTTCTCCTGATGGACTTCATTTCGTCTATTTCTTGTCTCCTATTCACTGCTAAAAATACTCGCTATTCCACCTAGATCTTTGCCACATTTGTCTTATTTCCTGCAATATTTTCCCAGCAGCACAATGAACAGACAGTTTGAAAACCTAACGTGTAAAGGAATGGCTTGTGTTCAGTTAAAAGTTTTGTGGTTTGGTACTTAAAAAGAATTCCACATCTTTCCTGGGGACTCTAAAATGTCTAACCTGCTCTGCTCATGTATCATTGACCCAGTGGTCACTCATGGGGGTCACCCAAGATGGCCCCTAGCTCTTAAGGTGCTCACATTCTGTCTGGACTTTGCAGACTCCAGTTCCCTTGATATTTTCTGGACTAGATAGTTCTCTTACTTACGTGTCTTAAACATCAATGCTAAAGGTTCTGGAAAGCTCTTCTGGCTCTTCCTGCTCCTGTTCACCTTTCACAGACTACCCATGCTAACTCCAGCTTATTGGAATTTAAGCTCTGACAGTCGTCTTCATTACTAGCGCCCTGTTCACAGGCACACACCTGCATGCACACACGCACACACGCACACACACACACACCTAAAATGAATGACATTTATGTTAAATGACCAAGATATTATTAAATTTAACAAGTAAATAGTGAAAGGGACTAGAAAAGCTTCTCTTCCAGTTCCCTAAATCACATTACAAATTTGTGAGGTCAGTGAGAATTCATCCACGTCTAATAGACTCCTGAAGAGATTTCACAACCACCTCTATAATCTGTTCCAATGTTTAACAACTTTCATTCCTTAGACATTTCTCTCTCTTTTTTTAAAAAAAGAAATAAAGGAAACCTGCAGAGTGTGTGAATAATTCATATGCTTTTGTATTTACATACTTTCTCATTTGGTTGGATTTCCTGGTTTTGACTTTTCAGCATTTTCAGCTTTGGTTGTTCTTGAATTAATGCTGAAATAAATATGGGTGCAGATACACTAAGAAGAAAAAAAAAGGGGGAGGATATTTACTCATGCACAAGGCTTTCAATACTGAAGTGCAGTCGAACAAGTTTCTCCCATAGGAAGATAAAATATACAGAGGTGAAACTTACTGTCTTGATACTGAAATGGCCATCAGCTACACAAAACTAGTCATATTTTACTTATTTTTTCACCCAATTTTTCACCTTTTAAAGCCAATTTAGGGTATACAATACTGTGTGCAACATTCTTTCCGTGGCGACAGGAAGGACTTCAGCAAATACGTATTTTATAGGAAACAGGAAAAAGTGGTCTCCCAGTTCTACTTCTCTCCTTTCTAATTTGGATTAGGAAGTGGAATTAAAAAACTAAAATCTGGTTGGTATGAGCAGCGGGACTCAACTGGTCTGCCATGATCAGAGTAAAATCCATATTAAAGAATACTCATTTTATAGAAAGAAATAAAAAGGGCTGGTTGCTTAGTCGTGCCCGACTCTTTGCGACCCTATGGACTGCAACCCACCAGGGCTCCTCTGTCCATGGGATTTTCCAGGCAAGAATGCTGGAGTGGGTTGCCATTTAGAAAGATCAGACATTAATAATCATAGATATTCAAGACATTCAACTCCCAAATATCTCCCAAGTAAATTTCTTCAGTGTTCCTGTTTTTGCCTTGACAGAGAATTTCCTGATGAAAAGAAACATAAACTTTATCCCAGACATCAGACACTTTTAAACCAGTGCAGACTCCCTTTCAAGGGCAATGATTGTATGGAAAATGGTAGCAAACTTGCATGGAAAAAATATTCTCTCCGATAAGCCAATCCACCAAATACTTCTCTTAATTATTTTCCCCACACCGCGTGGTAGGTGGGGTCTTAGTACCCCAACCAAGGATCAAACCCACACCCCCTGCACTGGAAGCATGGAATCTTAACCGCTGGACCATCCAGGGAGTCCCCCAACCATGTATTTCTGATTTAACTTCTTTGTCTATGTTTTCCGATATGAGTCAAGCAAAGGCTATTCGAATTGGAAGTTCTGAGCTTTCACCTACCCATGTAGGTGAGATACCTTGGAGAGATAACTGATGCTTTGCTTTCACATTTAAGAAAAAAACCTTACCGATTCCTTTGAGCAAATCAACAATAGATGGGAAATGTAGGACACGTTTTTTTTTTGTGTGTGTGTGACATTTACATGCTGAGTGGCTCTGAATATTGCTATAATGACTTAACTGAGTCAAATAATGAACAGTTTTCACCCAAGGAGCACACGATTTTTTTTCCAAATAAAAATAAGTTTAGCTTTAACAATTTTTCATTATTGTGTGGTAGGTTTCCTATAATGTAGATTATCACAAAATTTTAACGCTGAACTACTTTTCTTCTTGAAACCCAAGGAGCCTGACTTCTTGGAAACAGAAATTCATTTTAAAATTAGGCTAAGTAAAACTACATGAAAAAGAGGGGAAAATGAAAAGTTGTCATTATATCATATTTGAAAGCCAACTATAAATGAATTTGGGATCTCTCTGCATTCCTATTCCTTTCTGTTAGGGCAGATAATCAAATATTGGCACCAATTTTGGGGGTAAGTTGGAAATATTATAAAAATATGTTTGCTTTTGTTAAGAGTTTCCTGGCTGATTAAGTACCACATAATCAGAAATGGCCATGGCCTAAATCCCTCTGGGTGAAAATGTCTGACCATTACTAAGCTATCAAAAGACCACCCAACTGCCCTGAGAAAGAATCCAGCATGGCAAAGAGGAAAGATTGCCATGGAAATCCATGTTTGGGGTTTTGATGTCATTATAAATTGTCCATTCCTGTCTATCTAAATTACTAAAGAATTACTGGTTATTCACTTATGAGAATGATTTAGAAATTGGATCAATAACTGGTAATTCCATTTGATGCCCAATATTCATTATCTTTAAATGCCATCAGTGTGTCTCTGTGTGTCTCTGTGTGAGGTGTGTATATATGTGGGAGTGTATGTGTCATGCTTTAATACAAATTTAAAAAGTAATTGGTCTGATGGAGTATTTCTCCTTGTAGTATGGGGACTTACTGGTTTCCTTGCTGCATTTACATTTCAAATATCAAAATAGCCAGATTTTTATTTCTGACATTAAATTATAAATAATGTGATGTTAAATTAAAAAAAATGTCATTCTACTTCTAAAATACCTGCCCTAAAGGAATTCATCATTGCGCTGGATCAGGTATTTAGAGAACAGATAATATACTTTGGTTGACGAGTTACCAGATCAGAAATGCAATGTATGGACCTAATAGAGCCTGGCCTCTAAAGAGGAAGTAGAAATTGGGTTTGATTTTGGGTTGTCCTCCTTTGTGGATCATATATTCTATATGTGGGGGAAAAAGGTATACATGCATATTTGGGGGCCAAAAGGATGAATAGTGGGAGAGACTAATAACTGTCAAGCAAAGATTCATGCTTAAAAAAAATTGCTCAGTAGAGGCTGCCCATTTAGGAAATTTCCCAGCCTCTTTTGCACAAACTGAGGCATATAACTAATTCTTGCTGGTGGAATATGAGCAGAAATGAAGTATGCCCATTACAGGTTCAGGTGACCACATGAGTTTTTCTTGTACTTCTTTTCTTTTTCTTCTCCCATTAGCTACCTGGGTCAGACAGACTCTGCAAAACACCCAAGGCCTTATGAGATGCCAAGTCCAAAAGGCCAAAGATGCCTGAGTTCATGAATAACAACCACAAGGAAAGCTGCCCTCAGAAGAAACATCTGTTTTAGACTCAAAGTCCTATGAGTTTGACCATATTTAATTTGGGGGTTTTGCTTGGTTATAGTAGCTAATATTGGGGAAGGCAATGGCACCCCACTCCAGTACTCTTGCCTGGAAAATCCCATGGACAGAAGAGCCTGGTGGGCTGCAGTCCATGAAGTCGCGAAGAGTCAGATACAACTGAGTGACTTCACTTTCACTTTTCACTTTCATGCATTGGAGAAGGAAATGACAACCCACTCCAATGTTCTTGTCTGGAGAATCCCAGGGATGGCGGAGCCTGGTGGGCTGCCGTCTATGGGGTCACACAGAGTCGGACAAAACTGAAGTGACTTAGCAGCAGCAGCAGTAGCTAATATTACCTTAATGCATCATACCACTTGATTTCAAAAGTCATTCTGAATATGTTTTGCAATTTCTTCTAACACTAAGTAAAACTCTAGGTGTATGTGTGTGTGTGGGCGCAGTCATGCTCAGTTGCTCAGTTGTGTCCAACTCTTTGTGATCTCATGGACTATCGCTCACCAGGCTCCTCTGTCAATGGGATTTCCCAAGAAAGAATACTGGAGTGGGCTGCCATTTCCTCTTCCAGGGGATCTTCCCAACCTGGAGATCAAACCTGTGTCTCCTGTGTCTCCTGCATTGGCAGGTGGATTTGTTATGTTCAATCAACAATATTGAGTAAGTACTAAATATAGGCCAAATTATTAATCCATCAATTTTTCTTTAGGAAGATAGATTTAAACTATCAGATAATATTACAAACCTAAAATTATCTATTTTGAAGAGTCAAGAAAGAGTAAATTTGATCCTAAATGTATTTTTTTTTCTATTTTTCAAGTTCAACCCTTACCTTTACTTCCCTTTTCCCATTCATCTACCACTGGGATGACATTGTCATTCCTTCTTGTACCAGAAACTAATTTTGCCATTTGATGAAACCAGGAGGGGATGATGTCTTTCCTTGATGCTTACCATTGCTAATCTGCACAAATCCTGATAAATCCTTTCATGTCAATGGGATGAGGTTGATCCTCCATGTGGCTTTCCATTGTTAGCAAATTAAAATGCCTTTTGGGATCTGATTTCATTCCATAAGTCGTTTAAATACTGTATGGAGAACAGGTTTAACCTCAGTACTAATCTCTTTGAATCTGTACTGAAAATCACCAATGTGTACTCTCAATTTACTGAAATTCTCTGCAGTCTTGGTATCCAAAAGGAAAAAAAAAATTAATATATGTTTTTTGATAAGAGTCATGTACAAATCCAATTAAATAAATTCTCATAACTTCATAAGGGTAATATCTTTCACTCTCAAATAAAAACTCAAGTCAACTTAGGAAACAGAAAATAAGAAAATGTTTTTAAACTATGCTTTCAGTTTGGATAATTACTGACAGACTTGCTATGCCTCTAACTCTCCTGTGTTGGCTGTAAAAATAATTTCTGAAGTTTCTAAGGCACCCATTTGAAATTAACTGAACTGTTACTAATTCTCTTGATCTTAAGAAGGCTGAAATTAAGACTAAGCCCCCTCATATTTTATTACAATAATACTATTACTAAGGGTTTGCATTTCCAAATCTCTGTTCAAAACATGTTTCCCACAGAATTGCAAAATACCTAACAAATCTATTTTGTCACATTCCTGCCAGATGGAGAGGAATAGTTATCTTCAGAATAAGTCTCTCAGTCAGAGAACTGAATAAAAGACTCATACCCAAGTAAATCTCTTCCATTTCCTTCCTGCCTCTGCCAGCACCTTGCTGCCTCCTTCAACATTGCTCCAGGTGATTTGTGCCTCAGAGGTTCTGGTCCAGTAGAATTGCAAAATGGGTTTTGCCAGGAGCACTTTCTCCCTTTCATTTGAAAGGAAATTGCAACCACACATTTCTGACTCATTTACGCTTACATCATCAATATTTTTGCTTCTGGGAGCTATCCGATGTCCAGCTAGACTCGGTTACCTTTTAATGAGCTTTTAAAATGCATTTCCCCTAAAAAGCAGGAAATCACTGAGTGCTTATCATCCGTTTATTATGCAAAGTAAGCAAGTTAAAATGTATAGTCATAATTTAAAATCATATTCAAGGTCTATTTTTTCCCCATAAAATCTATTCCCTCAAATTTATAAAGCATATGCTATTATGGTTTTCCTCATGATTTTCATCTGTGCCCTTCCTTTGGGCATTTCTGACAAATACGGAACTCAGTCTTTATGGTCCAGGTCAGCTATTTCAGTTGTCTAAATATCAGACACAACACATTGTAATCAAATGTGGGGCCCAGATACTCAATGCTCAGAAGTTCATAAAGAGATCAGGCTGGTGGAAAGTTAAGTTTGCTTTATCCTGAATGCTAGCTACTGGCAAGGAGGGTAGACGCCTGTCCAAAGGCTGAACTGCCCCCACTGGCAATAAGTGGGCAAGAGCTTTCAAAGACAGAGGAAGGGGCTTCCACTGGACAGAGCAGTCAACTCTGACAGTCATCTTGAAATTGGTCATCAGTAGTCAGACCAACATCATCATGATTGTTCTAAGTATAGTTCCCATTTCCTTGAGGCCAGTTCTTGGAATTGTGGCAGCTTATGTCACACGTAGTCAAGGCTATGGTTTTTCCAGTGGTCATGTATGGATGTGAAAGTTGGACTGTGAAGAAAGCTGAGTGCTGAAGAATTGATGCTTTTGAACTGTGGTGTTGGAGAAGACTCTTGAGAATCCCTTGGACTCAAGGAGATCCAACCAGTCCATTCTGAAGGAGACCAGTCCTGAGTGTTCTTTGGAAGGAATGATGCTAAAGCTGAAACTCCAGTACTTTGGCCACCTCATGTGAAGAGTTGACTCACTGGAAAAGACTCTGATGCTGGGAGGGATTGGGGGCAGGAGGAGAAGGGGATGACCGAGGATGAGATGGCTGGATGGCATCACCAACTCGATGGATGTGGGTTTGAGTGAACTCCAGGAGTTGGTGATGGACAGGGAAGCCTGGTGTGCTGTGATTCATGGGGTGGCAAAGAGTCGGACACGACTGAGCGACTGAACGGAACTGATGTCTAGCTATGGTCTGGTCATCATGTAGTTAGATTCTCCACCTGTTAGAGGTTTCAGTATCTACGAGACAGCTCACAGCATGTGGCTCAGAATATCATCTATAGCCATTGAGAAGGAACTAAAGGTCTTTTGGGCTTCCCTGGTGGCTCAGCTGGTAAAGAATCCACCTATAATGCAGGAGACCTGGGTTCAGTCCTTAGCTTGGACAGATCCTCTGGAGAAAGGAATGGCTACCCACTCCTGGAGAATTCCATGGACTGTATAGTCCATGGGGTCGCAAAGAGTCGGACACAACTGAGCGACTTTCACTCACTTCACAACGGTCTTTAACTATGCTTAATAACTAAACTCTTATTATTTAGTCTTATTGGACTGTTTTCCTTTGTTTCTGCATTTTCTCACTTCTCTGATTAAGCTTATTCTTTGGCTAAAGTTTTTCCACAGACAAAAGATAGACTGAAGACACCGTGGGGCAAGGACCAGAGGATCACGCTGTTTCGGTGCCATGGTTCCTTGAACTCTTGAATTCATATTTGAGTAAAGTTATCCAGGACAGTCACTTTTTTTTTTTTTTTTTAGGTCAAATCACTGGGCTTCATTCAACTCCTCCTTTTTTTCATTCTTTACCTCAGGCAACTTTCCACACCTGGCCTCTAGCAAGATGGTTGCTCTTTCAGCATTACTGTATCTGAGCCACTGTATCCTTGATGAGGCAGCTAGGGATGACAGAAAGGAGATGAGAGGAAATTAAATGACCCAGAGTCACAGCAGGCATTTATAGGTGGTAGAATTTCAGTTCAACAAACAGTTCCATTCCCTGGTTATCAAAGGGGAATGGAACTCTTCATTGTTTTAATCCATCTCAATAGATAACTAATCAACCCAATTGAAACTTCTTTTTTTTTTTTCTCAAGAAGAAACAGTTTTCCATATCTATCTGAATGAATCTGAACTGAGAATTAGAAAGCCTGGAATCTAGTTCAATTTCTGCCATTGATTATCAATGAGACTTACTAGTAAAGATATATTTAATGCGTATTCACTATACTCCAGGCACTGTATAAGTGCTCACACAACTTTACAAGAGAAGATGCTATTACTAAACACACTTTACAGATTAAAAAGCTGAGATTCAAGAGAGGTTAAATAGGTGATGAAGTTGTGATATTGAACCCAAGTATTCTCACTCTAGAGGGCTTGATCCAACCACTATGCTCTAATCGCCTATAACCTCACTTATGTTACAACACTAACATAATCACAGATAAAATGAGAATGTTAACCAGGTTACATTCATTCTTTTAATCAGCAAGTACTTATACACCTACCATGTCCAGATAACATTTTGGGAAATGGGAATAAAATAGCAAACCTGAGAGACAAAGTTTCTCTGGACATGGAGCTTACATTTCAGAGGATCATTGATGATTTTTTCCAATTTTAATACAGCTCTTTAATGATTCTACATAAATCCTACTTGTCCCTCCTTGTATAACTCAAGTCCTAATTCCATCATGAAAACTATTTTGACTAGGCTCACTTTTCCTGATTTTTTTTGAACAATTATCATTGATTTTCCATTATATTTCCATTTAACAGTTTGCATTTAAATCAGATCACCATAATAGAATCTCAAAGTCATCAGAGAATGAACACTTTGGGCAAATAAAAATGTATCAAATAACGACTATTTTGGATTCATTTGATGATAAGATTTTCTAGGCTATTTAACCTTGTTCTTTGAACTCTTTTCCCTCAATCCCCCTCTGTTTCATTTTCATTTCAGTTGAGTGTGGTTAGTCATGCCCCTTGATTCATTTCCAAAAGTTCATATACTTCACACATTCTTTAATTCATTCATTCAGCAAATCCTTTTCAAGTTTCTTGTAAGGGCCAGATATCATGCAGGGTGATGCAATGATAATTAAAAAAAGAAAGAAAGAAAGAAAATCTGAGCTTCCCTGGTGGCTCAGTGGTAAAGAAGCTGCTTGCCAATGCAAGAGACAAGGGTTCGATTCCTGATACGGGAAGATCCCACATGTCATGGGCAACGAAGCCTGTGTGCTGTGACTGTTGAATCTGTGCTCTAGAGCCTGGGAGCCACAACTCCTGAGCCCGTGTGCTGCAACCACTAAAGACTGCTCACTCTAGAGCCTGTGTTCTGCAGCAAGAGAAGCCACGGCAGTGAGCAGCCCGTGTTCCCCAACTAGAGAAAGGGCCACACAACAGTGAAGACCCAACACAGCAAAAACTAAATAATTAAAAGCAAAACCTGCAGACATTGAGGAAATCACAGCTTAGTGGCAGACCTATATGTAAATAAAAAAATAAATTAAAAAAAATAAATTGTAGTGTAATGCAGTATGGACCCTATGAGACACACTTTAGTAAAGTTCTATATTAGAACTTAATAATAGCTGGAAAAGGAAGGATGGTTCCACTCAAAAGGTGCTCTTTATCTTCTGAAAAATGAATAGAAATTGTCTTTGTCGAGAAACGAGGCCATGAGAATTCTAGATAGTGAGAATAAAACGTGAAGGAGACTGATGTAACAAGGAAACTGTTTGGCAGGGATGTAACATTTGTGGGTGGCTGGAGATGTGACTGAAATTATATGTTAGGGCATAGTTAAAAGGCTTTGTGAGATAAATTGAAGGCAGAAAGCAGTAGGAAGCTAAGAGAGGTTATTAAAGAGAAAAAATACCACTGAAAAGGGCACCAGAATTTTCTAGTTTGGAGCCTTGTGTAAACCATAATGTTGCTAATCATTCAAATAGGTTCCTGCCACAAATCACAGCGTCACTCCAAACGCCCTGGCGAGGAGGTCCACACAAGAGTGCTGGAGGATCAGAGCCAGGAGCTGGGAATGGTGGGACTCATTCCGGACTAGAGTTAGGAAAGGAAACACTTGCAAAATCCCCACGTCTTCTAACCAGATTATTTACCCACATGCTTTCATGCTTAGTTGCAAAGTCATGTCCGATTCTTTGGGACTCCATGGACTGTAGCTTGCCAGGCTCCTCTGTCCACCTGATTTCCCAGGCAAGAACACTGGAGTGGGTTGCCATTCCTCCTCCAGGGGATCTTCCTGACTCAGGGATCGAACCCGAGTGTCCTGCACTGGCAGGTGGCTTCTTTACCTCTAAGCCACCAGGGAAGCCCAAAGATAAGGAATGGAGAACCTCAAAATATTCCCTGTTGATAAGTCCCAATTCCAGTTCAGTTTATAGGTACATGTGACAGAGAAAGCCAAATATTTGGTGTAGCAAATATTTTATCTTTATAATCATGTTCTGTGATTTCTGGGCAAGTGCTTGGTCTAATCTTTGATCTACAAAATTTCTGTAGGGGTTAGATCCATCTTCTGCTTTTCAGATGTATGCTAGATTTCAGAGAAAGTAGCTTCCTCTGGCCCACAGTTTTTATTCCTTCTTTGAAGACCCATATTTAAAGATATTTATATGCTAAAGTTTACCTGTGGAGGAATTTGGAATTATAAATAGCTGGCAGGGGGAAAAAAATACTTCTCTTTGGGTTTATTTAACTTTATGTGATAAGTGTGCATTCAATTTGATCTTTCTCTTGAGAAATCTGTATGCAGGTCAGGAAGCAACAGTTAGAACTGGACATGGAACAACAGACTGGTTCCAAATAGGAAAAGGAGTACATCAAGGCTGTATATTGTCACCCTGCTTATTTAACTTATATGCAGAGTACATCATGAGAAACGCTGGACTGGAAGAAACACAAGCTGGAATCAAGACTGCTGGGAGAAATATCAATAACCTCAGATATGCAGATGACACCAGCCTTTTGGCAGAAAGTGAAGAGAAGCTAAAAAGCCTCTTGATGAAAGTGAAAGAGGAGAGTGAAAAAGTTGGCTTAAAGCTCAACGTTCAGAAAACGAAGATCATGGCATCTGGTCCCATCACTTCATGGGAAATAGATGGGGAAACAGTAGAAACAGTGTCAGAGTTTATTTTTTTGGGTTCCAAAATCACTGCAGATGGTGACTGCAGCCATGAAATTAAAAGACGCTTACTCCTTGGAAGAAAAGTTATGACCAACCTAGATAGATAGCATATTCAAAAGCAGAGACATTACTTTGCCGACTAAGGTCCGTCTAGTCAAGGCTATGGTTTTTCCTGTGGTCATGTATGGATGTGAGAGTTGGACTGTGAAGAAGGCTGAGCGC
>SJXQ01005477.1:0-73612 GCA_006408695.1 Aepyceros melampus | reverse complement strand
TGAATGTTGAGCTTTAAGCCAACTTTTTCACTCTCCTCTTTCACTTTCATCAAAGGGCTCTTTAGTTCTTCTTCACTTTTTGCCATAAGGGTGGTGTCATCGGCATATCTGAGGTTATTAATATTTCTCCCAGCAATCTTGATTCCATCTTATGCTTCATCCAGCCCAGCATTTCTCATGATGTACTCTACCTTTAAGTTAAATAAGCCCGGTGACAATACACAGGTCCATAGCGATTCTGAAATCCAGTTAGGCCTATGCTGATAGTGAGGAACATTCCTTGATTTATATCTCAACTCTGCTCACTGGAAGAGCCTCCTTCCTGTTTCCCATGTCTTTTGAATCAGTTGCTCTAGAATTTTATTTCCTTTCCATTATTCATCAAGGTAATCAAAATATATACTGGGAAATTTGTCTGTCATTGGCTACTGAGTAGTTTTATCAATCTGCTTCAAAACCATGAGGACCTAAGATCATTTTGAAACTGGTCAGGATCCCATGGGGGCTCTTGGGTACAAATCCTTTCCGTGTCCTTCAGTTCGTATTTGTAGGAAATAGGCTTCATTCAGCCTCCCTGTCCTTCTCTGAGTCCTAAAGGGCAGGTTCAAATAGTTGCTAATTAGGGAAGAGAAAGGATGCAGAGACAAGGGAGGAACAGTTAAGAAACAATAGTGCACCTTGGGGCAGGGTCCTGGTTCCTCTGGAAGGGATACATATAACAATATCTTTGAGTTCTTCTGTAGGAATTAACGCCTCCACCCAGGTGAAGGATGGTAACTTCAGGCTGAGCACAAGATCCCTGAAGGACTGCCCTGTTACTTTACCACCAATCAGTCGGAAGAAATCATATACCCTGGAGCTCTCACCCCAAATTCTACCCATTAAAAACTTCTCTCCCAAAATCATTGGGGAGTTTGGGGTTTCTGGTCATGAGCTACCTGTTCTCCTTGCTTAACCCTGCAATAAACCTTTCTCTACTCCAAACTCTGATGTTTTAGTTTATTTGACCTCACTATACATCTGTCCCATTACTTCATGGGAAATAGATGAGGAAACAGTGGAAACAGTGTCAGACTTTATTTTTGGGGGCTCCAAAATCACTGCAGACAGTGACTGCAGCCATGAAATTAAAAGACACTTACTCCTTAGAAGGAAAGTTATGACCAACCTAGATAGCATATTCAAAAGCAGAGATATTACTTTGCCAACAAAGATCCATCTAGTCAAGGCTATGGTTTTTCCTGTGGTCATGTATGGATGTGAGAGTTGGACTATGAAGAAGGCTGAGCACCAAAGAATTGATGCTTTTGAACTGTGGTGTTGGAGAAGACTCTTGAGAGTCCCTTGGACTGCAAGGAGATCCAACCAGTCCATTCTAAAGGAGATCTGCCCTAGGTGTCCTTTGGAAGGAATGATGCTAAAGCTGCAACTCCAGTACTTTGGCCACCTCATGCAAAGAGTTGACTCATTGGAAAAGACTCTTATGCTAGGAGGGACTGGGGGCAGGAGGATAAGGGGACAACAGAGAATGAGATGGCTGGATGGCATCACCGACTCGATGGATGTAAGTTTGAGTGAACTCCGGGAGTTGGTGATGGACAGGGAGGCCTGGTGTGCTGCAATTCATGGGGTTGGAAAGAGTCTGACATGACTGAGCGACTGAACTGAACTGAACTGATACATTGGGCACATGAGCTTGTGTTTGGTAACAATTTTGACTCTTGAACAACCACTGCCGTTTTTAGTTCAGCTATGCGGTTTCTTTGGTAGTATAAATCTGCTGAAAACATAACAAGCACCATATCTATTAGGTTCCATTCAGTTGTATTTGCCAATAAACACGTAGTTCATTTTTAGGCCTATTAATTCATTTTGCTAAGTTCTCTTGTGTCCACTTGAGCCTGCCTCAAAGCCTGGTAGCCTACTGGGCTTTAATCTTTTTTCACTAAACCCTGTTCCCTGTTGGAAGAAATAAGCATTATGTCTTTGCTGTACTGTCTCCTCTGTCTCCTTGATCTATTCAGAGATTTCAATGAGTTTGAAACTACACCCTTGATTTTTATCCTTGAAGGTGAAGGTGGTGAAGTCACTCAGTCGTGTCCGACTCTTTGTGACCCCGTGGACTGTAACCTACTAGGCTTCTCCGTCCATGGGATTCTCCAGGCAAGAATACTGGAGTGGATTGCCGTTTCCTTCTCCAGAGGATCTTCCCGACCCAGGGATCGAACCCGGGTCTCCCGCATTGGAGGCAGACGCTTTAACCTCTGAGCCACCAGGGAAGCCTTCCTTGATGAGTTCTAATTGGACTTTATCATTCTAAGGCATTCTTAAAATTTTCTTTTGCAAATTGAGAAAGGAGAATTAGTAGCCTCTTTCAGCCTTTTTATTCATGGATTTTAGCTATTCCATTTTACTTGTTTTTACTTCTGCCTGAAGCTAGCCAGTTCTTTTCTGAACCCATCTATTTCTCATATTGCTTTATCAAATGAAGCTAACAGCAATAAGCACACAATGACAACATTATTTTCTTATTTCTTTCACTAAAAATACAGATTATTTCTATATGTTATCATCTTTCCAAGTTATTTCAGACAAAACTTTTACCAAAGACATCATTGGTATATAGCATTGACCATCATCCTTCAGCTTCCAATAATAACTTTCTAGCTGCCCATCCCCAGTTACAAGCAATGCTATGTATTTGTGGTTTTGTGTTATATATCCTGTCAGTTCAGTTCAGTTCCTCAGTTGTGTCCGACTCTTTGCGACCCCATGAACTGCAGCATGCCAGGACTCTCTGTCTATCACTAACTCCTGGAGTTCACTCAGACTCATGTCCATTGAGTCGGTGATGCCATCCAGCCATCTCATCCTCTGTCATCCCCTTCTCTTCCTGCCTCCAATCCCCCCTTAGAATGGGGGAGGCTCCAGTTGATACAGGCTCCATGTAACTAGCACTAAAGAATCTGCCTACAATGCAGGAGACACAGGGGACCCAGGTTTAATCCTTGGGTTGGTAAGATCCCTTGGAGGAAGAAATGGTAACTCACTCCAGTATTCTTGCCTGAAAATCTCATGGACAGTGGAGCCTGGTGGGCTACAGTCCATAGGGTTGCAAAGAGTCAGTCATGACTCATGACTGAGCACACACATCCAGGTTTGTTCCCTAAAGATGTTCAGGGGCTCAGGATGATGGAGGCTCCAGTTTATAAATGCTCCATGTAACTAGCCATCATTGACTACAGCTAGTTACTTGGCTACACCTAAATTCAAATTGGATGGGGAGGTGTAAGACTACCAGATGCTTGGAAAGAAAACTGGAATGTTTGTGAACAGCCCTAATGAATATTATAATCATTGTAGCAAAATAGTAATTGGTTTTAGCTTTTGATATTTTAACTTGGCCATCTGTGGTACAGATGTGGAATGCACAAGAATTCTTAGCAATCCTGATACTTCCCCCAAGCCTGTTTCTTTCATATTCTTCCCAATTTACTCAATAGCAATTCCATTTGCTCTGTTTATTGCTCAAAAATCTTATCTTTCATGTTTTCTTTCACACTCAACATCCAATGTGATAGTCAATCCAATTGGTTTTACCTTCAAAATACAACCATAGTATTACCACTTGTCTTTGCCTTCACCTCTACCATTTAGTTTTAAGCTACCATTGTTTTTCACCTCCTAATTGTTACCCTAGTTCTACACCTTCACCCTGTAATTATTTTCAACACATTTCTCATCACATTTTTTAAATGCAAAAGCATATCATATAATTCCCTTACTCAAAACCCTCCAAAAACTGTATCTCTACTGCCAAAATAGAACAATGCCTGGCACCTAGTATATGCTCAGGAAAGTTTGTTAAAGAAATGAATAAAACAATATTGATTTATGAAAAGGCAAATAGATTCATGGAACCAAACTGAGTATTCACATTGGAATTTTGTGTATGGTGAAGGTGGCATTTCAAGTCAGTAAATAACAAATGTTGGTGAAGACGTGGGGAAAGGGAACCCTAGTACACTATTGGTAGAATTGTTAATTGGTGCAACCACTGTGGAAAACAGTATGGAGGTTTCTACTATAGATCCATCAATCCCACTTCTGGGTATATATTCAAAGCAAATGAGAACAGAATATTGAAGAGATCACTTTCATATTCATTGTAGCATTATTCACAACAACCAAGATGTGGAAACAACCTCAGTGTTTGTTAACAGATGAATGGATTAAAAAAATATGTGGGTTATTACTCAACCACAATAAAGGAGCAAATCCTGTCTTTCATGGCAACATGGACGGCACTTGAGGTCATTGCACTAAGTGAAATAAGCCAGAAAAAGAAAGACAGTATTATTTATATATGGAATCTAAATAAAAATTCAAACTCTTAGAAGCAGAGAGCTGAAGGTGATTGCCAGGGGCTGGGTGGTGGGGCAAAGAGAGAGAGGTTGGTAAGGGTGAAAACTTTCAACTATAAGATAAATAACTTCTGGGGATCTAATGTAAAGCATGGTGAATGTAGTTGATAACACTGTATTATGTTTAAAAATCTGAATTTCTTCTCTAAAGATAAAAATAATGATGCCTGAATTAATATTTTTTTTCTAGAGTGTTATTTGAGTTTTTCATCCCTGCATTTATTTGGCAAATATGTTTTGGTAACTAGAGCCAGGCTTTGGTTAGGTACTAGGTACAAGCCAGTGAGCAAAATAGAGAAAGTCTCTACCATGAGGGAATGGAAGCACTCACTGAGCATCCACTGAGACACTGTGGCAAGGCTGTAAAGGTGAATATGGCTCCTGCCTTTATATACCTATTAAACAGGTATGAATGTATGATCATAGAACAGAAATATTAATACCAACATACCCCTAGAACGATCAGCGGTTTTCAGGAAAAAAAGAGGGTGTATATGGCATATATATTATACTATCACAAAGTAACCACAGACACATGTTGTTGTTGCTGTTTAGTTACTCAGTCATTTCTGACTCTTGCAACCCCATGGCCTGTAGCCTGCCAGGTTTCTCTGTCCCTGGGATTTCTTAGGCAAGAATATTGGGGTGTTGTCATTTCCTTCTCCAGGGATCTTCATGACCCAAGGTCAAACTCATGTCCCCTGTGTCTCCTGCATTGCAGGAGCCAACTAAGATGAATGAAAAAAACTCAATATCAAATTCATTCCTAAGACAGACAACTGGTTAATTTCTTTGCTACATGTACAGCTTAAAAAAAAAAAGTCAGAAAAAACACAAAATGCACAAGAATGTGACCAGAGAGAAAAAGAAATAGAAATGGCTCAAACATATAAAAAGACAAACCATGATCTCTGTGTTAATACTGAAAAAAAAGTAAATGAGAACTTTAATGAGATATAATTTTAAAAGCACAATATTGGCAGAAATAATTTTTAAACATCTGGTGTTTGACATATAAGGTAAAGTTTAAATTCTAGAAGAATGGATAAACACTAGATTTTTAAAAATCTGACATAAACTATAAAAGCAAATAAAACTCCATCATCTCCATCATGAATTTATTAAGTATTTTTGGTTAGCAATTTATTTTCCCGAGAAATACTGATGTCTTTTAAAATATTCTGAGATTTGTATTTCATCTGGACATAAATGATGCTGTCTATTCTAATGCCTGAAGCTGATCCTTGGATTGGCAGTTTTGGCCATGCAGAATCATTTCTGGATTGTTGCTGTTATGTAGAAGATTCACTGAAAAGATTCTCTTATATTCCTTATTGGAGAGCTCATTTACTAAGAGGAAAATCTTTTCAGTTTGTTCTTCACAGACATAACAGTGATCAGGATCAAACCATCGTGGAAACCATGGACACAGAAATAAGAGAGCCCCCTTCTCTAAGGCTAGGAGCCCACCTCAGGAGGGGGGCTTCTCCTCAGGTCACAAGGCTCAATTCTGGTTCCTCACACCCTCTCCAGCAGTGCCTCCTTCTGGCAGGATTCTAGACAATGATTTAGGCTGAGCTCTAGAGCATTTCCTCAAAAGGAAAGGCAATAAATAGATTAAAGCAATACTTCCTCTTGGGGGTCTAGAAGGAGGAAGAAGGACATTTAAAGCAACTGAAAAGGATGCTTAGCTTTCTGGCTTCTCCTAATTCTCCCCCTACTTCCTGTTTCCTTCTGCTGCTTCTAATCTGTCCAGGGTATCCCACAGAGGCTTCCTGGGCCTCCCAGTCTGGCCTTGTTTTTCCCAGGCATTGGATTTGGAAGGACTCTTTGTTAGGCAGGACTGGGTTTCAAGGAGGCCAGTTGAAGGATCTGTAGAGAGAACAGTCTGTGGGGCCAGTGAAGCTGTCTCAGAAATCTTGCCTTGAGGCCCAGAATGTAAACCCAAACTACTGGTAGGAAGCTGTAAATTCTTCAAATCCAGCAAAAAGGATTGGAACAAACTTTCTCCAGCTCACATGGAGGCGAACAGAAAAAAAACATTTATCTCGTCCAAACTTGGAAAGTTGGTCCAGAAGCAGACTGGTTGAAGGGGACAGAATTGATGGGAAAGCACTAACTACCGGGAAGTCTCTGTCCTTCCAAGGACTTCTCTGCAGGGGGAGAGCCATGCGTCTACACAGAAATGCTTCCATGGTCTGGCTTCACTTCCCTGGCTTGGATGGGAGGCTGGATTAAAGGGCTTCCTTCGGGGAGATCTGCTGGCCACCTCATTCACCCTGGACCCCACTTCACCAGAGTTACACTTTTCTCAGTCTGATAATGATGATCAGTAAGCATCTCAGCCTCTCTGTTGCAATCCAGATGTGAATTATACACTCTGATGCAAAGAGAATTAAAAAAGAATTGGTCCAGTATGTTCTTTGCAACATTTAGAATTCCTTTAAGAGGAATTTTCCAACTTAAAGGTCTTTTTTTTTTCCCCTCTCACAAGCATTTTATAAGTCTTACAGGATGATTAATCATTTTTCTAAATAAAACATTTATTACTCAATGTCTAAATAAGGTATTTGAAATGCAAAGAGGTTTTCCTTTGGCTCTTCTTAAAATAAAACGTTTCTGAAAATTTCTTGGATGAAAGGATATTGAGGTTTAAATGTGTCAAAAGTTTGAGAAGCTGGGGATGGAACCTATTTACCTGGTGACCTGGTTGCATGACTGCCCTGTGTTATTTCTGCTAAATGATTTGTAAGCTATTGAGCCTGGGAGGACTTAGCACTGTTCCAATGCATCCCCAATGTTTTCATTGATAATGTAATCATGGAGTTTTATAGAATATCAAGTGTATATAAAAATGAATCATTCTGTTTCTGAAGGCTTACTGCTGCTAAGTCACTTCAGTCGTGTCTGACTCTGTGCGACCCCAGAGATGGCAGCCCATGAGGCTCCCCGGTCCCTGGGATTCTCCAGGCAAGAACACTGGAGTGGGTTGCCATTTCCTTCTCCAATGCATGAAAGTGAAAAGTGAAAGTGAAATCACTTAGTCATATCAGACTGTTCGCGACCCCATGGGCTGTAGCCCACCAGGCTCCTCCGTCCATGGGATTTTCCAGGCAAGAGTACTGGAGTGGGGTGCCATTGCCTTCTCCTTGAAGGCTTACTAGGCTTCTTGAAAGAAGAAAGAAAAAAAAATACCGTGCCTATTAAGGAGTCCCCTTTCCTTACCTCCCTGCTGATATTCCTCCCTCCATTCCACCAGATTCCCAGTGTAGCTTAGTTCCTTAGTTACTGTCTTTATTTCTTTATTTTCTCTCAATTCTAAGTTTTTGTCAATATCAAACTTCCAGACTCCCTGTCATCACAACCACAGGACATGTCTGATTGTTTCTCTTTGTGGAAGAACTCTGAGGACTATAAGGTACTGTAGTAATGCTAAGTAACTTTTGTTACAGAAATAAAAAGAAAAAATAATCAGAAAGGAGAAAAGAAGACATAGATAATACTAACTTTAATCACTTAGTGATAATCAGAGGAAAGTATAAGATGAATCTTATTCAGAGATTGAAAAATTATAATTCAGTGATCCTTGATTCAAATATTAATATAATTTTGATGCATGGGTGAAAACTTCAGGATTCTAGGATACAGAAAAGGCACGTGGACCTTTAAAGATTATTATCTTTTATGTGTGATGTGGGAAGCCGAAAGTGTGGCTAACTTAACCCAGTGGTTCTCAGGTGGGTTGTTTTGCCACCAGGAGAAGTCTACACTGTTTGGAGACTTTACTGGTTGTCATAAATGGGGGTAAGGGCGCAACTCATATCTAGTGAGTAGAGGACAGGGCTACTGATGAACATTCTATGGCACACAGGGAAGTTCCCACAATAAGAATTATCTGGCTGGTTTTGAGAAACCATAGCTTAATCTAATTCACCATTATTTAAAATTAAAAGTTCAACAAAGCCAACAAACATAAAAACTAACTGTCATATCATCTTTAGCCATTCTTCCTTTCATGGGGGAAACTCTGTGATGGGGCTTCCATGGCAGCTCAGATGGTAAAGAATCTGCCTGCAATGCAAGATACCTGGGTTCCATCCATGGGGTCAGGAAGATCCCCTGGGTAAGGGAATGGCTACCCACTCCAGCATTCTTTCCTGGAGAATTCCATGGACAGAGGAGCCTGGCAGGTTACAGTCCATGGGGTTGCAGAGTCAAACACAACTAAGCAAGTAACACACACTGGTCTGTTCTAGCACCATTGAACTATTGAGAGTCTTGTTATGTGAAACTTTAAACTCTGTGCTACAGTGCCTTCTTCTTCTTTGTTTAATTCACATTTAAGTATATTTAAGACCTTTTCTACGTGCCACTTCTTCTATGTGAAGCTTTCTGTGATATTGTCTCCTTATGACTCTGTCTCCTAGGAAAGACAAATTGTGTCCTAAATAACCACTGTACTTCACCTCTAATGTTTTCTCCATGTCTGATTGCTTGTTCCCGTGTGAGCACCTTCCTCCCACGGTGAGCACTTTATAGCTGAAGCTGGAGTCTATGCATATTTAAAAACTCTGGCAGAGAGTCTTGGAGAAGGCAATGGCACCCCGCTCCAGCACTCTTGCCTGGAAAATCCCATGGATGGAGGAGCCTGGTGGGCTGCAGTCCATGGGGTTGCTAAGAGTTGGACACGACTGAGCGACTTCACTTTCACTTTTCACTTTCATGCATTGGAGAAGGAAATGGCAACCCACTCCAGTGTTCTTGCCTGGAGAATCCAGGGACCGGAGAGCCTCGTGGGCTGCCGTCTATGGGGTCGCACAGAGTTGGACACGACTGAAGTGACTTAGCAGCAGCAACAGCAGCAGAGAGTCTATCCCTCAGCAGCCACTAAGAGATGTGGTTGAACAGATGCTTTCCTGAATGGAAGTCTCAGGGAAGGAGCATCCCTGGGTTATTTTCTCACATACTTGGGCTTTTTTAATCTTTTGAATACTTTTGTGACACGTGAGCTTTGTTCAGCAACTCATTATATCACTTTCTAGCCCCAAACTCTTGCCTGAGCTGCATTATTGGTGTATACATGTACAGTTGCGGCCACTTGCCCCCCTAAGTCTCTCAGGTACCTCAAGCTTGCCTTCATAAAAACCCTCCCTAACCTGTTATTCCCCTCATATTATAGCTTTTATTCCTCTCATATTATTTCCCTTCCTAACTTGCTTCTTTTCTCAAATACCTTGTATCAAGACTGATAGAGAACTTCCAAACAACTTCCAAATTTTTTTCTTATTTCCATGACTAGTACTTTAGTTTACAGCTATAGTTCAGCCTCCACACTGCTTCCAGAATTTTTGTTTTTAATGAAAAATCTCTTCTTTCTCCTGGTTAAGCCATTCACTGACTCAGAGGCTCCTCATCACCTGTAGATAAAATCCATATGGTGTAGACTGAGAAGACAAGTCCCTTCATGATGTTATCCCAGGACATTATCTCTCCAGCCTGTATCAAATCACGGTTTCTTATGTGTTTCCAGGACAGCAAACAATTTGCATCTCCTTGAAGTACTGTGCTTTATCACATGACTTCATCTGTGTTCAGTTCAGTTCAGTCGCTCAGTCATGTCTGACTCTCTGCAACCCCATGAATCACAGCACGCCAGGCCTCCCTGTCCATCACCAACTCCCAGAGTTCACTCAGACTCACGCCCATCAAGTCAGTGATGCCATCCAGCCATCTCATCCTCTGTCGTCCCCTTCTCCTCCTGCCCCCAATCCTTCCCAGCATCAGAGTCTTTTCCAATGAGTCAACTCTTCACATGACGTGGCCAAAGTACTGGAGTTTCAGCTTCAGCGTCATTCCTTCCAAAGAAATCCCAGGGTTGATCTCCTTCAGAATGAACTGGTTGGATCTCCTTGCAGTCCAAGGGACTCTCAAGAGTCTTCTCCAACACCACAGTTCAAAAGCATCAATTCTTCTGCGCTCAGCCTTCTTCACAGTCCAACTCTCACATCCATACATGACCACAGGAAAAACCATAGCCTTGACTACACGGACCTTAGTCGGCAAAGTAATGTCTCTGCTTTTGAATATGCTATCTAGGTTGGTCATAACTTTCCTTCCGAGGAGTAAACGTCTTTTAATTTCATGGCTGCAGTCACCATCTGCAGTGATTTTGGAGCCCCCCAAAATAAAGTCTGACACTGTTTCTACTGTTTCCCCGTCTATTTCCCATGAAGTGACGGGACCAGATGCCATGATCTTCGTTTTCTGAATGTTGAGCTTTAAGCCAACTTTTTCACTCTCCTCTTTTACTTTCATCAAGAGGCTTTTTAGCTCCTCTTCACTTTCTGCCATAAGGGTGGTGTCATCTGCATATCTGAGGTTATTGATATTTCTCCCAGCAATCTTGATTCCAGTCCAGCGTTTCTCATGATGTACTCTGCATATAAGTTAAATACCTTGTCTAAAACCTCCTCCTCTCATCTCCAACCCCTTTTGTCATCCACCCACTGTCACCTACCACGCCTTTCTCCCCCAAAAGTATTCACTTTTATCTTCAGGCTGAACTGGTGTCCAAGCTCATTCTGGCTATATTTCCAGTACAGCCCTTTTCTCATACTGTTGTCAGTGTCTGTCTTTTTTATTAAACTATGAGTCCGTCAAGAAACGAGAATGCATTGTACATATTTCTTATTACAGAGACTGACAGAGAAGAGTTAGAAAACACAGAGCCTCTTTTGTAGAAAGTACTGAATAAGCACGTATTCAATTTGTGCTTATTCAGTTAAACTCAATATTTTCAGTCAAACTGAATCTTGGATGAATATCCTATCAGGAATACATCTGGAAATGGAATGGTTGTAACATATTAAGCTTATTTCTCGTATATCAATGTTATTTAAAGGGACAAAAGCTCAAATTGTCTCCCAAGAGTGTGTGGCTCCAGTTTCTTTGTCTGTCTTATTGGATGTTACTCTCCATTCCTGTGGATGTTATTTAACTATTCAAACTCACAGAGATGCCGTCCAATTACTTTACTCAGTGGAATTTAGTCTGGCCTTTAGTAAGCTATCCTAACTCTTTCCAGCCCTGGGTTATCATTTGGTCAGAGCTCTGTGGTGGCGCGTGGTTGAGGAATGAGTGAGGAAGTGAGGGTGGCTTCTGACGACAGTGCAGGAAACACAGCAATGGCAGGAGAAACCTCCAGGCAACCGCATGCGGGAAAGGATAAGTGGGTGTTAGGTGAGGGCCAACAATGAGATAATTCACATCTAGTTTCCAGGTTTCAGCTACTACAAGAATTTTGAACATTTAAAAATAGACATAATCGGTTCCCCCGGCACATTCCCAGACACGGAAGCCTCCTCCATCACATTCTCAGACTCTGTGGGTCCTTCAAGACATATAAAATAGAGGAGGGGCATTTAAGTCTGGACAAAATTGAGGCATGAACTAACATTCCACATTCCAAAAGGAAAAAAAGAAACCTCAAAACAAAAATCACATCACTATATTCTTGCCGACATAGCTGAGGTTAATACTTAATGTGTCACATCAGTTTTATTTTATTTTCTCTGTCTGAGAAATGAAGTAGCAGGAAAAGGAGGAAATGAGGTTTAGGAAGGTGAATACATGACTTGTAGTTTATATTTTATAGAAAAATATGGTGTGTGTAAAAGCCTTTCTGGAAAAAATGCTGAAACTGGATTGGGTTATTATAAAATTTGAATGCAGGCACATTGCTTTATCAAAACGAAAGTCAAGTAGTGTTCACCACTCAAAAAGTATTCATCAGGGGTGCTTAGTGTGATGATGGTTCAAATGCTCTCAATTAGATTTCAAGAAAAGGGACAGTAAATGTCATTTGGCTTGTTATTCATCTCTATTGAGTCACATTCAAACTGTGCAAACCCTTTAGGTTAATTTTGGGAAAAAAGGAACCAAAATTTTTTTATGTTTAATTGCTATTTTGTTTATAGCATTTAAACTTCAAACATCAAATCATTTATTCAACTGCTTTTTTTCTTAATTTCATTTTGGTATGAAACAGAGGGAAAGTATCGCCTGAGAAATCACTTTTTTTTTCAGGAAAATTGTGCATATTTTTAATAATTATTTAATAAAAATATTTTATTGAAGAAAAATTGTGAAAAGAATTTCCTTTTCTTGGTTTGTGAAAATGTATGGATGTTAGGAACAAAGCTTCTGCTATGTTTTATCATGAAAAATTCTTGATTTACTTTAAGTGGGTTTATTGAGGAAAATAAGCTGGAGAAAATTTCTATAACAACGATAGAAACTGGGCAAAGCATCTAGCTGCTTTATCCTCTGGTTGTCTCACAAATAATATGAATTTGGATTGAATATGTAAAAGTGTTCCAGGCTTTGAAATTCAGTGATTCTCCTGTCTTCTTAATTAGCTGAAGGAAAGTTGATTTAAAAACCATACAACACTATAAAGTGAGCGCTATAACATCCTGCTTTTGAAAAATAAAAATTATTAAAGATCAAGTAATATTTAATTCATTCTTATTTTGTTTTTGTAGTCAAGATAATGTTTTTATAAATGAAGGAGGAACAGTTTTACAGATCAAATTGTTTAAAGAGGTAACAAAGTACACATTTTGGGCAGATGTTGAAAATTTGGGTATTAAAATCAACATCTAGTTTAAGCTAAGGCTAAAGATCACCATCACAGAAGGAGTCTCTGGGCAAAAGAGGAAATCTGAAATTTTATCCAGTAATGATTTGTCATTAAATTTTCATTGTTCATGGCAAATATTTAAAGGTGTTAACTCAGGAGCGATTGTCTCTCAGCACTGCTGACAACAAGTGGCTCTGTGTGTGTGTGTGTGTTCGGTCATGTCCGACTCTTGCAGCCCCCTGGACTGTGGCTCTCTATCATGGGATTCTCCAGGCAACAATGCTGGAGTGAGTTGCCATTTCCTCTTCCAGAGGATCTTCCTGACCCAGGGATCAAACCTGAGTCTACTGTGTCTTTGCATTGGCAGAAGGATTCTTTACCACTGTGCCACCTGGGAAGCTTCCTCTAAATCAATATTAGTACTGCCAAATAAACACTGGGATTCCCTGGTGGCTCAGAGGGTAAAGCATCTGCCTGCAATGCAGGAGACCTGGCTTTGATCCCTGGGTCAGGAAGATCCCCTGCAGAATGAAATGGCAACCCGCTCCAGTACTCTTGGCTGGAAAATCCCATGGATGGAGAAGCATGGTAGGCTACAGTCCATGGGGTCTCAAAGAGTTGAACATTACTGAGTGACTTCACTTTCACTTTCAAATAAACATTTAACTGGTGGTGCATGAAAAGCCACACTTTTCTCTGACACCATTGCTTTTCTGGTATATTCTTTATTACTTCTGGATAGAAGATAGTTTACATGGATGGATGTTGTCAACATGATTTTGGAATATTTTCCTCCCAAATCTTGAAATCTTGAGATGTTAAATGAATATTTATTTAATTTATTAATTTAATTTAAATTTATTATTTACTTAGAATGACTGTTGCATTGGAAAAAAAATATTAATATTCTTGATTACCTTTGCTTTCCTAGATCTGCTGGGGATTTTATATAGGAAAAATTCATACTCCATGCTATGTGTCTAAAAGTTATAAAATTCTGAATTTTTAAACACACACAGCCCCAAAACTTTCAGATACTTTTTCTCTTTGCCTCAGATATTTTTGTTTTTTTTCTGCTGTTAGAGTAAAAGATAACAACCACAGCAAATCTGACATTTAACTAGCTTCTTTTGGAATATTCATAAATAGATTAGATCTATATTATATTATATAATGTCAATTCCTGGAGGAGGGCATGGCAACCCACTCCAATATTCTTGCCTGGAGAATCCCCATGGACAGGGGAGCCTGGTGGGCTACAGGCCATGGGGTTGCAAAGAGTCAAACACAACTGAGTAACAGCATACCACAGCATAGCATAATGTCAATTAAGTTTCTCTTAAACCTTTCACCACCAAAAATATCTCTCAGGTTAGCCTAACATATTGCATAAATATTCAAGTTGACCCATAGATTAATAAATCGCAGTCTTTGAAGAAGAAAAGGAAAGTATGAAAAGTAGACTCTGGACATTAAACACATGCGCACACACACACACACACACAAACTTTCCAGGTGACTCCTAGTGCCCACTCAGCATTGAAAATCCAGTGTGAAACCCTTTTACTTTACAGATGAAATAACTGAATCAGAAAAAAATATTTATTGGTGAAATGTCACTGGGTTCCAGAGGAATGCATAAAACTAAAAATAAACTTAAAAATTCACCTAACAGAAATGATTTATTATCGTCATATGTTTAGTAATAACACTTTTATTTGCAAATGACTGAAAGCCAACCCTAAACAGCATATGAATAAAGGCAAATGGGTTGGCTTATAGAACTCAGGAAAACGTTGTCTACAAAACCCCAGGAAGGGCAAGTTGGCTATGAGGCACATTCCACGCCAGGTACTCAGACGCCACCATTCCTGTCTGTTGTTGAACTTTATTCTATTCTGTTGGAGAGCACACTTCTCCACATGGCAGAACATGTGGTTGCCAATGGTTTCCAAATTTTACACCTCATCATTTAAGACACCAGGAAGAGAATGACCTCAAGATATTTCCCTAGGGCTGAATTGAAATATCCTAGAAAAGGATTCAACTCAAGTTGGGCACAGAACAGAAATCAGATTGGTCCCAGGGACAAGGTCACACTGTCCTGAAAGAAGCACTTCCATCTAAACCATATTGATGGTGCAAGAGGCCGTTTGTAGACAAGAGATCCTTGACAAACCAGCTTAGGTGTGCAGTAAATTGACTTAGCCATTTAGTTGAGAGAAATGTATTTAAATATATTTAAAATCCTTTCATTGGAAAATCTATACCTGAATTTTCTTGAGGAATCGTTCTCTAGAGTAGCATCTTTCACCTTCTAGGAGTGGGGGCTCAGGAACTCCGTAGGGTTTCCCTGGTGGCTCAGACGGTAAAGACGGTGCCTGCAGCGCAGGCTTCCTTGGTGGTGCTAGTGGTGAAGAACCCGTCTATCAATGCCGGAGACTTAGAGGTGTGGATTCAGTCCCCGGGTCGGGAAGATCCCCTGGAGGAGGGCATGGCAATCCACTCCAATAATCTTTCCTGGAGAATCCCCATGGACAGAGGAACCTGGTGGGTTACAGTCCATGGGATCACAAAGAGTCGGACATGGCTTAGTGACTAATGCTTTCACTTTTTTTTTAGCCTACTCTCTTTGCATTTCATCCTATGCCTCATTTTTGTGCTCCATGAGGTCTGTATCCCCAGTTTAAAACCTTC
Organism: Aepyceros melampus; assembly: GCA_006408695.1. Taxonomy (NCBI): domain Eukaryota; kingdom Metazoa; phylum Chordata; class Mammalia; order Artiodactyla; family Bovidae; genus Aepyceros; species Aepyceros melampus. The sequence continues at coordinate 57,850 of SJXQ01005477.1, read as the reverse complement.
TGGTTCAGTTTCTTCAGGGAATAAGCCTCTCTTATTTGTCAAAGGAGTGGAGGAAGAGAAAGTAATTCTGTAAAAGTTGAGATGGAACCGGGCAGACGTTACACAGCAGGAAGAGGCTCCTGTCTTTAGAAGGGCCTCCTGCAAGGTTGGGCCTTGGCTGGCTCTGGTACCTTGGCTTTCAAAATATTCCCTAGTCCCTAAGTGGTAAGGTTAGTTTGCTGTGTCTCCTGTGTTTGTACAACACTGTGATTTATGTTGAATTCTTGCTTTTCATAGTTGCTAGGCACAACTTGCTTACATGACCGGCCCTTAGTAAAAACCCTAACTGTTAGTCTTAAACAAGCTTCCCCGGGCAGAAACATACATGTTCCTGCATTTTCCCCAACGGCAGGAATGTGTGCTCTGTGTGACAGAGGATTGAAGGTAGGAAACCTGTGCGTTTATTTCTCCATACTCCACCTATGATTTTCCTACTGGTCCTTGATTCACTGTAATAAATCTTCACTGTGAGTACAATTATATCCTGAGCCCTGATATTCCTTCTAGTGAGTCAGCAAAAGTGTGGGTGGTCTTCGGATGCCTGAAACAAGGACTTTACTTTTGACTGCATGGTTTGCCCCGGTTCTGAACCTCTCTTCAATATCACGTTCCATGGCAGAACACTGTAATTCATTAGCTTTCCTTCTTCCCAAACTTCATTAGAATCTTTTGTCACAGGTGTCCCGATTCAAATTCTTTTGTCCATATGGACTTTCATTACCACTTTTCATTACTGTAATATGATTTAGGTGCAGTTTTATGTAAGGGAGGATAGAAACATGAGGCTTACATGGAAGCCCTCTATTCTAACCATGAGGGTTTTTTCCTGGTCAGTTTATCCAAGTCATTTTTCAAAGAATACCATATTTTGAATCCCTGATATCTTATCTTTATACCTATTTATAATGATTTTTATCTCTTTGTCCACATCTTCATTTTGTATAATTTTTCTGAAGTTACTTTTACATACCATTATTAGAGTCTTCTGTATATAAGTGGTTCTGATTAAATTATAAAATCTCATTAGTATTATTTTTCTCCATAGTTTTTCTTTGTTTTGCCTAATGCAGGGAAGAAAAGCTCAAGAAAGAGGGCTACTGTTGTTGTTTAGTCACTGAGTTGTGTCCGACTCTGTGACCCCATGGCTGTGGCCTGCCAGGCTCCTCTGTCCATGGGATTTCCCAGCCAAGAATACTGGAGTAAGTTGCCATTTCCTTCTCCAGAGGATCTTCCCAACCCAAGAGTTGAACCTGTGTCTCTTGCTTGACATGTGGCTTCTTTACAATTGAGTCACCTGGAAAGCCCCAAGAAAGAGGATAATTATGGCTGATTCATGTTGATATACGGCAAAGGCCACCAAAACATTGTAAAGCAATATCTTCCAACTGCAAAAATAAGATAATCAAGTAAAAAATCACCTTAATGCTTTATTAACTCATGTTTCAGCATGTTTCATAGAGTTAGTGCATTAGCAACATTCCTTGAAAGTAAAGACACATATTATTTAATTCTTTGTTATATATTGCAATTTCCAAATATTGTTTCCCATTTCTGACATTCTCTGTACCTTTTGTAATATGTACCTGAAGTCTTTTTGACAAAGTTTTAGATAACAATATTTTTCTATGTGTGCATTTTAGAATAAGTGGTTATTTCTCCACTTATCTGCTCCAGAATAATGTAGTTGTGATTTCCTTGACTTCGTTATTTGTTTGCTTGTGCATTGTGTGAACCTTTCCTTTAAGCCTGAGAGTGAGGCATTAACAGACCATGTTTTATTTGTCAGTCAACAGTGTTAATAGGGCACCAGAGGCAGCTACAATCTGAGTTTCTGTTTTATTCTGCTTTGTTTGTTTGTGTGATTTTTCTTCAGCTGCTTGAGACTTTTGTGTTGGCAACCTATAACACAATTTTTGCTTCTGAACCAGCACTTTGGTGGGAATACCATTTAGGAAATAGTTTAATTGAAGAAAACGTGTAATTGTTGTTGTTGGTTCCTAGATCAGTACACTTTTCTCCCAAAGTTAGCTTTGTTCTGAAACTGCAAAGTCGGCTTCGGGAATATTCTTTTCCATCTCACACCGTCACTCACCTCCACACCTAACACCTGTGAGTTAGTAAGTGAGGTTAGTGGGGAAATACTGGCAACGCACAGGCCCCCCTCCACTCCACCGCACTGACGACCTGTGGCAGTGGGGAAATGTTCTCCAACAATCTCCAGGGCTTGTGCCTACATGTCAGAGAATAATACTGGGATATTTCTTGCTTTACTTCCAATTATATTATGCTATATTTTCAAAATTTCTGTTTAGACCTGATTATACCTTTCTCACTTTATTTGATGCATTTTATGAGTTGTGAAATGTTCTTGTTTGAGTATAGGTGAAATATTCCCTTCTATTTTTGTCTTTTCATTTCACATTATTCTGAAAAATTTTTTCAGTGTACAACAATATTATCATCTATTCCAGAAGGCTTTTAAATGCCAGACCTCTCAGATTGTTAATTCTCAAACTTAATGAAAATTTTTCATAGTTTTAACTGAAAATAAAGTGACTCCAAGGATGTGGCTGCTCCATTATCACATACAGTTATTTAAAAAAGGTACACACTGCATTGACAAACTAGAAAAAAGTCCCCACCCCCCGAGTTAGTAAGAATCTAAGTCAAAGAGGAATATTTGGTGAGTGAAACAATGAGGAATCTGGTTGTCACTCAAGCTAGGCATAAACTACACAGCATAACAAGTCTAACTTCATAAAAGTATGCTAGATATCTAATATAATCAGTAGTATTTAATTTCTATGCGAAATAAATCATTTGGAGCCCACAGCTGACATCATACTCAATTTTTAAGAGTTAATACTTTTCCTTTAACATTAGTAACAAGATAAGGATGCCTATTCTTGCCACTTTTACTCAACATAGTACTACTGAAAGTCTTACTCAGAGAAGTTAGCCAAAAAGAGAAATGAGGAGTGTTCAAATAAGGAAAGTAAAACCATCACTATTTGCAGATGACATGACATTATGTGTAGAAAATCCTAAAGAATCCACCAAAGACTGTTAGAATTAATACTTGAACTGATAATGTTGCAGGACATGAAATAAAATATTCAATATATGCATTAGTATATACTAATAGTGATATGTAAACTGAAAACTATATGACATTGATGAAAGAAATTAAGATGATATAAATACGTGGAAAGATATCCCATAATCATGGATTAGAAGAATTAACACTGTTAAAATATCCATAGTGTCCAAAACAATCTTCAGATTCAATACAATCATTATCAAAATTTCAATGTAATTTAGCCTTTCAGAGTTTCTCTTGAGACTTAGAATATTACATCTACTTTTAGAAAATAGTATTGTGGAATCCGCAGAGAATTCATTAATGTGTTTTGTTGAAAGTCTCAGTATCCTCTCTCTGAACACACTCATCTGCTTCATTTCTAGGTATCACAATCCTGTCTTATCACTCTACTTAGATTAAATACCCAGAGACTGCCTCCTACAAAGTGAACAGATGACTTTGAGGATGAGCAGGCAGTGGTTTGGAAATACATTATAATGAAAAATACAAACACTCTCCTCATCATGAACAAAAAGTGCTGCTGAACTATTGAAACACAGGTTCAGAAGACAGAATAATATTAAGACCAATTAGTGGGAGGAGCTATTGGGTGCTGGGGTTTTCTTGTGAAATTAAGGAATTTTTCAGGTAAGCAAGCATGCTGGATTAATACTCTTTGTTACACAAAACTCTTACAGATATGATAGAAAGTGGCAATTGGTCTAGAAATTCTATGAGTTAGAATACTACATTGATCCTATCAGTTTATATAACAAAAATATACCCTAGACACCAAATAGTTTCTTAGAAGTGGGAAAATAAAAAATCATGGTTATTATCCATTTGGCAATTTAATACCTTTAAGAGCTATTTGTCAATTATTGAGGTGGGATATACAACTCACTTAATAATGAAATAACACTGATGTGAGTATATGATGATCTGATATGGGAAATCATGATAGGCAGAGGAATTAAAGAATGTATTCAAATGCTGAGACAGATTGGAATCTGAAACCCTTTTCTGCAGTACTGCAGTGCTTGCACCTGGACACATCTCTCCTTGAACAACAAAATACAAAGAAACTGTTCGGGATTAAAAATACCTGCATGCATGTGCAGTTGGTGCAAATTCTGGACAAAAGATACAAAGAGATTAAAAAAAAAATCCAATTCTGCCACTTTTGAATAGCCTGGAGTGACCTTGGCACACAATACCACCTAGAGGGTGCAAACCGCTTAAGCTTCACCTCTGGTCCAAACCCTGGACACATCCCTCCCTTCACAGAAACCCTTTTCTGCAGTACTGCAGTGCTTGCACCTGGACACATCTCTCCTTGAACAACAAAATACAAAGAAACTGTTCGGGATTAAAAATACCTGCATGCATGTGCAGTTGGTGCAAATTCTGGACAAAAGATACAAAGAGATTAAAAAAAAATCCAATTCTGCCACTTTTGAATAGCCTGGAGCGACCTTGGCACACAATACCACCTAGAGGGTGCAAACCGCTTAAGCTTCACCTCTGGCCCAAACCCTGGACACACCCCTCCCTTCACCCCATATAAGGAGCAAGCTTGCCCCCCAACCTCAGGGAGCAAGAAAGCAAGGGAACCTGTTGTTTTTTCTTGCTTGCTCTTGCTGTAGCAGAGGACCCAATAAAGACTTGCCTGAATTTCAATTTCTGTTAATGGGGAAGGCCAAGAACCTTGGCTGGTATCAGTGCTACACAATTTATAGTACATGACTAGAATGGTTACTCTCAAATGCTAATCAAATTTTAGTGGTATGACAGCTCAAAGCAAACCTAATTACTGAGATTTAGGGTTCTTACAGGTCAAATTGTGTTTCCTGACCCTGCATTATACCACAGTACCACAAAATGTGACTGTATTTAGAGATAGGGTCTTTACCAAGTTAAATGAAGTGATTATGGGCCACAAACCAATATGGCTGATTTCCTTGTAAAGGGCAGTTTGGAGATGGACTAACATACAGGGAAAAGCTGTATGAACATGAAGATGGCCAAGGAGAAAAGCCTCGAATAGGTCTTTCCCCCATAGTCCTCAGAAGAAACCAATCTTGCCCACATCTTCATCTGGGACTTCTAGCCTTCAGACTCTTGGGCAGTAAATGTCTCTTTAATCCACCTAGTTTGTGGAATTTTGTTATAGCAGCTCTGGGAACTTAATACCCTAACATTGATTTAGGATGTTTGACCATGCACCAAATAAAACCAAAAACTAAAATAAGCTGTGGAAAAAATATATCTTTCTTTTTATGGGTCTTCATATTTAGCTACCATTTTCTGCTGAATATGACTACATAGTTGTAAATAAATATATCCTTTCTAAATTGTTAACCAGATACAAATTCTTACATTTGAAATAATTGAAAGATATCCATAGGGAATATGTAAGAAAATTTTATTTTTATAACTATACTTTCTAAATAAAAATAGCTTGATTTTTGTTCTAAAGTTTTATTATGATTGTGTATAAAATATTTGTCAAACTAATTTGCTTTTGAGTTTCCACTTTCTTTCTCATCAGAAAATATCCTTTATCCAAAATTTTGATTTGTGGAATATTTTATACTGTCATAAGGTAGAATGCTGAAATGTGATCACTGCTTTTAGTCTGATTTATTTGGAATTTACCAAACACTGAAGGTTTAATAAAGTTATGGTAGGCTCTTTTATTCAGTGAAGTTACTGACATTTCTGGCAACAAAACATTTGAATTTGAATTCACATCTTTTTTATAGATGCCAAAATATATCCCTAGATAGAATAAAAATATACAATAAATTTAAAGTTAATCTTTATATATATGTATTACAAAATACTTACTGAAAGTTGAAGGAAAAGTTTCTTGCTAAAAATAATTGTTTTTACTGAATTTTATAATCTGAAATCCTGAATCAAGGTTAAGTATTTTAAAACAACCTTTTTTCCCCTCATTTATCAGCTCAGTAAATCTATTGCGGTTTGATAGCTTATGCCTGTGCATTCAGAGTAGGACCCATAAACTGAATTCATATTGTAAGCAAAATGCTGTGTCTTTTGTAACAGTAATAATCAGGACTCCTCATAAACATGAGGGATGTTCTACACGTATTTCTTTACGTAGAAGTGCCAGCCCTGCTCCCATTCAGATGTCCATCCTCTGGTTACAGAGGTAACCTTGACAACTACTACTATCTCATTACACTTTTGAAATTCAAATCTTCCCCTAACAGGAGGGCAAGTTCAAGATTTATTTTTCTAATCCTTATATAAATTATTTTTTATAGTTAGAATTTTATTTAGCCAAAAAAAGGACACATAGGAAAATCAGTACGTACCCTTTGACTTACTCCTTCCACACCACTTGTGGGTTTTTAGTGTGCGCATAAACTCTTCCATTTGTCATTTAAGTGAAAACTGAGTGATTTTACCATATGACGTTTTTAGGTTTACGCGGTTTGATGATATGGTTATTAGTGGTAATAGTAACTAAAACCAAGCATGTAAAGCCTGGCATACTATTTTAAACTCTCTGGATTCTACCTTGCCTCCCAACTTCCTCCAATTTCTATACATCTTATGATTGTTAATACTGGGAGACTTGTTTTCTTAGGCAGCAGTAATCTTCACTCACCAGGTAGCATAAGTAAATTTTCAATGGAGAAGAATACTGGACAAGCGAGACTGGTGGCTGTCATGAGAACTCACTGGCTACAAAAGAAGAGTCAGCAACTTAGGATAAAACGTGGCCAAGACCAAAGATGACAGAATCTCAGCTAGCTTACAAATACAACTCCTCCTCTAAAACTGTCCATAAGACGTGTGCTTTGGTGCTAATTCGCTTCAGCAGTGTCAGACTCTTTGTGGCCTTAGGGACTATAGCCCACCAGGCTCTTCTGTCCATGGGATCTCCGGGCAAGAATACTGGATTGGGCTGCCATGCCCTCCTCCAGGAGATCTTCCTGACCTAGGGATCCAACCTGCATCTCTTATGTCTCCTGCATTAGGAGACAGGTTCTTTACCACTAGCAGCACTTGGGAAGCTCGTCCATGATGCATCTAATGCGTAATCTAAAATGCCTAATTTAAGATTCTTAAATTAAGAATCTTACTTTGATTAGCAATGTAATCAAAGATTACATTAGAATTTGGGCCCTACCATTCATCCATTTAAAATGAGATTACTAACTTTACATTTATCATAAAAATCACTGAAGGAAATAATTTTATTCAAGATCACACACGATTCAATTTGAAAATTCTATACTAGTTGTTTACCCAAACATTTTATTTATTTATATATAAATTTTATAAATAAATAAATTTTATTTAATTGGAGGTTAATTACTTTACAATACTGTATTAGTTTTGCCATACATCAACATGAATCTGCCACCCTCCTCCCTCCCCGTACCATCCCTCTGGGTCATCTCAGTGCACCAGCCTCAAGCATCCAGTATCATGCATTGAACCTGGACTGGTGATTCATTTCATATATGATATTATACATGTTTCAATGCCATTCTCCCAAATCATCCCACCTTCTCCCTCTCCCACAGAGTCCCAAAGACTGTTCTATACATCTGTCTTACATACAGGGNCCCCATACCATCCCTATGGGTCATCTCAGTGCACCAGCCTCAAGCATCCAGTATCATGCACTGAACCTGGACTGGTGATTCATTTCATATATGATATTATACATGTTTCAATGCCATTCTCCCAAATCATCCCACCTTCTCCCTCTCCCACAGAGTCCCAAAGACTGTTCTATACATCTGTCTTACATACAGGGTTATCGCTACCATCTTTCTAAATTCCATATATATGTGTTAGTATCCTGTATTGGTGTTTTTCTTTCTGGCTTACTTCACTCTGTATAATCAGCTCCAGTTTCATCCACCTCATTAGAACTGATTCAAATGTATTCTTTTTAATGGCTGAGTAATACTCCATTGTGTATATGTACCATAGCTTTTTTATCCATTCATCTGCTGATGGACATCTAGGTTGCTTCCATGTCCTGGCTATTATAAATAGTGCTGCGATGAACATTGGGGTACACGTGTCTCTTTCAATTCAAAACTACAATGAGGTACCATTTCACACCAGTCAGAATGGCTGCAATCCAAAAGTCTAGAAGCAATAAATGCTGGAGAGGGTGTGGAGAAAAGGGAACCCTCTTACACTGTTGGTGGGAATGCAAACTAGTACAGCCACTATAGAGAACAGTGTGGAGATTCCTTAAAAAACTGGAAATAGAACTGACTTATGACCCAGCAGTCCCACTGCTGGGCATACACACCAAGGAAACCAAACCTTTTAAATCTAGAGATTTAGCTGTGGCAGAGATGACTAATCATCAAACATGTGCTTCCCCTTTCTTGTGAAATTGTCTCTGGAAAGCAGCTGTTCACCAGCAACCAGATTTCCCAGGGCCCCCTCCCTTACCAGTGGAATGTGGACAGAAATGTGTCTCTCTTCTAGACCAACCTTTTCCATATTCTCTTTCTCTCTTCACTGTATTGCCCACACTAATTGATCCTGTCAATAATGAGTTTCTGAAGTGCTCTTAATGAAAGCACAGCCTTGATATATTGGCAAAGGCTCTGAATATAGGGACTGCTATGAATTTCTGAAGTCAACTGTGACTTTTAGAATGTCATTATTTTTTATGTAGTCTACCTCTTCCTCTAGGAACCTTCAAGCAAAAGTCATGCTAATCCTGAATATTTTGTCTTCCTCAGTTGTCTAGCAGACACTGGAGTTGCATATCTGTGTGGTCAGGCTCTCTGGAGTCTCCTGGACCACAGGGGTTGGCATGGATCGCCCTTTCTTGGCTACTATCCTCACTTCTTCACAATGGAAGTGGCCAGATGTGATTTTCTATTTTTATCATGACCAAGAATGCTTTTAGATTCTTTATAAGATTGACAGACTGCTTGTAAATTTAAAAAATTACAAAGTTACAATAATTTAGGTTAAAAATAAGAAAAGAGATTTCTTCCCACACAGAACATCTACCCTTTGTCCCCACTACTCACTCTTCCACACCCAGCCACATTCCACATTTGTAGCCATTTACACAGCGATTGTATTTCTAGCTTATGCTGTACAGCAGATTTTATACTTCTTATAACATCCCCCTTCTTATTAAGTGTAAAAATAATGTTCTGGCACAGGGGCTATAATAAAATCCATACCTCAAATGTGCAGCAATTGTGACAATTAAAAAAATCCAACGTTTGTTTTGTTGTATGAAAAGTGATATGTCTCCAGTCATTTCACATCATATCCTGGGGAAAGTGTATTTGAAAGAGATGTAGGAGTAAGCGTAGGTTGGGGTAAGGACTCGAGGTTTCTTCAGTATAGAAGATGTTCCAAGAGGTTGGCTTAAAGGAGGAAAATGAGGAAACAGTAAGTTATCAGGGCCAACTTCTTAAGAATTCTGCTGTAGGTACTTTCTCTTTGGCATGAACAGTGAGTCCAGGTGAAGGGAGGAGAACTGGTTTAAGTATCATTGTTCTTAAAAGTAAAAAAAGATCATGGATTGCATTTTAAAAGCCAGTGGAAACAAAATAATCGACAAGGTCTAACATTTGTGTTACCTTCTTACCTGCCTCTCACGGTAGCCTGTTGGAAAAGATGAAGTCATATTGTTCTATTTTAGAGGTTAAGAGGTTTTCACTTACAGAGCTTATGATGTGTGAAAGTTCTGAGAACCTAGACCTGGGTTAAGTCTGTTTTTATTGTAGTCTCTGCCTCGTATATAATGATGCTACTCAGATTAGGCAGGTCTGTTGCATCGCGTGAAGAGACGGTGCTCTTTGTAGGGGAGACAAACATCCAGGAATAGGGTTAGTTGGCTTCATGTTGGCATATTTTGTCTGCTTTGGAATTGTAAAACCTGTCAAATGATATGCCGGATTTTTACTAGAATGTGAAATCAAGATATGTACAAACACACATATCTCTGGAATAAGACTGTTTGAAAATTTAAGCTGAATTCTTGCTGTATCATTATTACCAGGGAGAGATTCAGGCACCTTTTCTGGCACAGACACTTAGCAATGAAAGAGAGCAGTAACCAGTTAGAATGTGAGTAGATCAAAAACAGCTAGTTTGTGTGTGTCTCAGTGGACAAGCCTAAATCTGAAGTACCCATAGACCTGGATTCCTGGGCCAAAGATAATGTAGGCTCCTTCCCGTTCTGTCCCAGAACCAAGCACAAGGCATCACATATGCTCTCAATGTAGACTTTTAAATGAGTGAATCCACAGGCATTGAATTTAAAATCCTTCTTAAATCACGCAAGAACTTCCTTCCATGAAGAACCTTCTTATGTATTTATGATAAAAGAGGGAAAAGTGACTAATAGTGACTGAAAGAAAAATCTGTGTAAAGTAATTCACAGACCATGCTTCCCAGTCTCTTATTTTTCAACGTTAATGTTCAAAATTTCACAAAATACTATATTCATCAAAATATTATCATGTATTTAAAATCACATACTGATGTTCAGACTCTTGCAAAACTGTAAATAAACTGAATCTCTCTTGGCTATTTTAAGCGAGTCTGTTAGTGGAGACTGATCCCTTCTCTGCTTAGGAAATCAGCAACAGGCATCACTGAACCCTGTTCCTGCCACACACCTTTCAGATAACTCAGCCACCCTTTTCACTGCCTTTCTCTGCTTATGAACGATTCCGTTTGAGGCACATGTTTCTTATTTTTATATTATAATGATATAATTATTCTATAAGCATTTTCCATAATTTCAAAAGAGACATTTCTCTCATAATGTTTCTAGACTGAATTCTGTTTAAAAGTATCTTGAAACAGTGATAAATCTGGACCTTTGCATGTGAAAAAACTTCCACCATTACTAATAAGTACAGAGAACAGCATAATAGCTATTTTTATTCTTTTCATCAGTGTGACCATCTACCACAAATAGGAAAATACAGTTGTAAATTGATTTAGACTTTAAAGGAAATTATGATTCCACAAAGTTTGTCAATATTTTCTCTGAAAAATATGGAAGACCTATGGAAATTCAGTTTTAAACTTTTCTAGAATAATTTATGAAAAGCTATTTCCATAATTTCTAGTAATATACTAAATTCTTAAGGGAAGTAGGCTTACTGTTAACATTTTTTTCAATTTCTGTACACTCAGCATTGTAATTAATCTGTGGGTAGAGATTGCTGAGATTATATAGTCACCAGAAGCAAATGATTTTCTGATCTATTTTTAGTGAATTTTTGTAAAATAGATCACAACAGATAAGGATACCTCCTTTTAGAAGAGAGATTTACTAACTGTAATGTAATATCCTGATTTATAGAGCTGATTCTCCTCCTGCTTTGCAATAGCATATTTATAGACATGCTTTTAGTTTCAAGGGAAATTAAGGGAAAACTAAAATTTTGTGTCTTTAATTCCTGCTTTCAACCTTCCCAGACTTACCCTCTGAGCGGTAAATATACACTTTGATGTATGAACAACATGTAACCATTGGATATTTACTTAGATAATTTTTGTTTTTTATGGCTCATCCCTTTTCGTATGTTGAAATTCTAACCCCGAATTTGACCATATTTGGAGATAAGGCTTTTAAGGAGGATGAGCCATCTCTTGGTATTTTAAGGAGGTATTTAAGGATAAATGAGGTCAAAAGAGGAGGCCCTATCCACAAGAGTTGTGTCCTCAGAAGAAGAGAAAGGGACATCAGAGATTACTTTCTCCATAAGCAAGCACACAGAGGAAAGACCTTGTGACTGACTCTGTTGCCTGGTAAAGCAGAGAGACCTGGCACTGAAAAACTGGCTGTGGCCACCAATTTCATACATGTACTGTGATTCTCGGTGGATCTCCAAATAACTTGGGAGCCTGTTTACACATGGCTTGAAGAGCTACAAGAACACTGATGTGCAGCAGATCTGGACCACAGGCATTTGGTCATCACTAAAAACAGATTTACCAATGGGAATTTCCCACTCTCTGTTTTTCAGAGCAGCTGTTTGCTTCTATGTGCTCAATAACATTCAGTTTTGTTTACTAATTTGTCCTTTTGGATAGTTCACTGTGCTTTCCACCATGAAAAATTATAAAGAAACTCAGACTTCTAGACTCCATATTGAAGACATACACATTTATCTGAAAATCTGCCACAAACCCCATTTGAATGAATGTAGAATAACAAAAGGGATAAACTTGTAGTCAGAATAGTATTAAGTAGCAAAGAAAAGATCTCAGTTATATTTTAGATACTAGGAAAATCCCATGGACAGAGGAGCCTTTTAGGCTGCAGTCCATGGGGTCACTAAGAGTTGGACACAACTGAGCGACTTCACTTTCCCTTTTCCCTTCATGCATTGGAGAAGGAAATGGCACCCCACTCCAGTGTTCTTGCCTGGAGAATCCCAGGGATCGGGGAGCCTGGTGGGCTGCCATCTATGGGGTCGCACAGAGTTGGACACGACTGAAGTGACTTAGCAGCAGCAGCAGCAGCAGCAGGGATCTGGATGAAGAACTGTGAGGTAAGAGATTGCCATTGTTTTCTTTTAAATAAGCTTTTATGACTATTTGTGTTTTTGTTATTAAAAATAGGGATATTATTTTGAAAAGAAAATCTGTGCTTAGTCCTCAGTTGTGTCTGACTCTCTGTGACCCTTCCAATTGTAACCTCTCAGGCTCCCCTATCCATGGGACTTCTCAGGCAAGAATACTGGAGTGGATTGCCATTTCCTCCTCCAGGGGATCTTCTGGACCCGGGGATCAAAGCTGTGTCTCCTGCGACTCCTGCATTGCAGGCAGATTCTTTACCCACTTTTTAAAAATAAATAAATTATAAACACAAGTGTTGCCTTTCAGGAAAGTCAATCAAATAGAAAATATTTAATTCCTTAGGTGGGCATTTTCTAAGTTATGAATCTGCTAACACAAAGGTTGTCTTGCCTTCTGAGAAGCCATCAGAGCTCAGATCTTGTCACCTGTCCTGTACTTCATCTAAAACAACTTCACACCTATGGAGGCGTGAAGAGACCCCTCTGCCTTTGTTGCAACCTGTCACAGAGAATTTAGTGTTGGGTGTTCCTGGATCCTCTGGGGAAGATGTGGGTGAGCATCCAGTGACCTGCCGTGGTGGTGACTGCCACAGAAGCAAAGGCTCCCTCTCGCCCACACTGTGCGGGGTGTGACTGCTTCTGCCCTCTGGCTACCTGCAGTCCTGCTAATATATCTTGGAACTGGCAACATTTCTCAAAGAAGCAATGGTCACAGGTTAAAGTCTACAGTCACAAATTCATATTTTCTGAAATGTAACTTCAGCTTTCCCAAGACTGTTTATTTTTATTCAGGGGAAAACAATTTTGCCACTTTTAGGTAATCCTGATTCAAAATAGTTGCTTTCAGGATACTTGGTTCAGGTATAGAAAACACTTCCCCTTCCCCAGGTTTTTTTCCCCCCTTGTTTAGGGGCTTTCAACAGAAACTAAGCCCCATGTACCACCCCTGTGCAGAGATCTTGCTTATATTTCCATACAAACAAGCCAATCCTCTTAGATCCTATGGATGAAGTTGGTCTGCTGAGTCTTGACTATGTCTTTCATCTTGTCCCTGGAATATCTCACTCCCCAGTGTAGGGTTGCCAGATTTGGTAAATAAAAGTACAAAATGGCCTTGTAGCTACAAGGCAGCATCCCAGAGCTTGGCACTGTTACTAAAGTTGTCTTTAGCCAAGTGGAAGGATCTCCTACTCACACTGAGGCCCCTGGGAGAAATGGTGTTTTAGACGCTAGGCTTAAGAATCATAACATCTGGGGCATAAGACAAGCCCCACAAATTAACTGGGAGCAGCCAAATGCTCTTCCAGGAGACCAGCAGCTACCTCAGACCCGAGCTCCTCTAGGATGACCTTGGATCTGCCAAAAGAATCACAGAAAAGGAATAAGCAGATAGGAATTGGGATCAAGATGACAAACCAGAAGATGTGGGCACATTCTCTGTGGTCAGTGAGGAAGTCTTGAGGAATAAAGTCATTAAGAAAAAGCAAAATGTAGAAATGTGAAATTTCAATCTGACAATGGAAAGGCTTTTTAAAGGCTTTAAAGATTTGGTTGGATTTTCCAGAGGAGCCAAGAGTTTTTTGGATTTGGTAATGGCACTGAGATTCAAACTTCACCAGGACTTTCAAATGGTAAGAGTGATAACTGGTACCTCTTTTCTCATTAGCCCAAAGGCTGGGGCATGGACCAAGACAGCCTTTGATTCTATTACTTCAAATGGTAAGATAGAGAGTTCAAATTCCAAAACTAATATCCCCTTTATTCTTTACTTATTGAGATAAAGCATACCAAGGGAATGCAACTAACAAGAGGTTGCTGTGTTAAACTTTCTCTTCACAACTGGATTGTGAGTTGTTGTTGTTCACTCGCTCAGTTGTGTCCATCTCTGCACCCCATGGACTAGAGCATGCCAGGCTTCCCTGTCCTTCACTGTCTCCTGGAGTTTGCTCAAACTCATGACCGCAGAGTCGATGCTTTCCAACCATTTCATCCTATGTTGTCCTCTTCTCCTCCTGCCCTCAATCTTTCCCAGCAGCGGGGGGAAAGATGACACAAACCCACTCTGACCTGACACCTGTCTTTAGAGACTGTCAGGTTTATTTAGCAAACACTGAGCATGGGACGGTGGCTGTAATAATTCTCAACATGAAACTTATAAAATGTTGGTTGAAACACAGTCCCTTTCCCTGTTTGTTTCAACCAAATTACAATAAGAACCACCATTTTTGTTTCATGACAGCAAAACTGAAGCTTCATCTGAAATGAAGGGGAAATCTGTGCCTGAAGAGAAAATGGACCCATTACTAGAAGCAACCCATTACCAGATGACTTTGCAAGAAAATGGATGCCTTTGTTTTGGGCTTGTTAAGCTTTCTCTCTCTCTCTGACTGGATTTTTATTTTCCTTTGGCAACTCCAGTGTTTCTTTTGGCAAAAATATTACACAAAGTAAATCAGTTTCTTCACTACTTTTCACTAAAACAGTGGAGAACCAAGCAGAAGGTAGCAGAAATGGAAGTAAAGGCAGAGATAAAGGAAAGGTTGATGAACCACTCAGAATAGCTATTACTCAAAACAAGATGCTTTTCACTCCAGAAAGTATAAACTATTTTACAAGAAAATGCATTTAAATAAAAGAATATAGATACCCTGCATTAAAACCTATAACAATCAGAAGCATAGCATTTACTTTAGGAAGACATGAATTTAGGAAATATACCAGTGAATGCTTTGATTCTACCTATAACTGTTCTAAAAAATGAAATTTACTTAAAAGGTGGAGACAGTCTGTGATAATATATAATGCCACATTAATATTTAATATTCAAAATATGTTGCATCTCTGTGTTACTTCATAATCTCTCCAGGTATATCTGAGAGTCCCTAAAATTGTCTCACAGGTGTCAGAAAATAGTATATTCATAGTCTTTGACTCATGCTGCCTATGTGAAATCCACTGTGCCAACAGTTTGAGAAAAATGCTCATTACCATCAGCAGAACTGCTGGAGCCCCCGGAAAGAGTGTTCCACTGCAGAGGCAGGGGCCTTGTGGATGTTCTTATCTCTGGCCAGCAAAACAGAGCAGAGCAGTGTTCCATAGTGGTCACCGTGGCTTGCCAAGCCAGGATGTTATGAGGATGGTAGGTGAGGAGCCCTCCCCCTTGTTTTTTTCTTCCTTTCAGTTTCTTATTGTAATTGAAAAATCCAATAACTGAAATAAAAAATTAAAATCATTAGAGGCATTCAACAGCTGATTTGAACAGGCAGCTCTTTCATCAAGAGCCTCCTGATGAAAGTGAAAGAGAAGAGTGAAAACGTGGGCTTAATACTCAACATTCAAAAAACTAAGATCATGGCATCCAGTCCCATCACTCCATGGCAAATACATGGGGAAACAATGGAAACGGTGACAGACTTTTTTTTTTTTGGCTCCAAAATCACTGCAAATGGTGACTGCAGCCATGAAATTAAAAGACACTTGCTCCTTGGAAGAAAAGCTATGACCAACTTAGACAGCATATTAGAAAGTAGAGATATTACCTTGTCAACAAAGATCCATCTCGTCAAAGCTATGGTTTTTCCAGTGGTCATGTATGGATGTGAGATTTGGACTATAAAGAATGCTGAGGGCCGAAGAATTGATGCTTTTGAGCTGTGGTGTTGGAGAAGACTCTTGAGAGTCCCTTGGACTGCAAGGAGATCAAACCAGTCAATCTTCGATGAAATCAGTCCTGAATATTTATGGGAAGGATTGATGCTGAAGCTGAAACTCCAATATTTTGGCAACAACCTGATGTGAAGAACTGTCTCCTTGGAAAAGACCCTGATGATGAGAAAGATTGAAGAGAAGGGGATGACCTAAGATGAGATGGTTGTTAGCATCACCAACTGGATGGACATCAGTTTGAGAAAGCTCCAGGAGTTGGTGATGGACAGGGAAGCCTGGTGGGCTGCCATCCATGGGGTCGCAAAGAATTGGACACGACTGAGCGACTGAACTGACTGATGAGTTCCTTAGATCTTTGTCAATAAATATTTATTTCAGTTAAGAGTATGGGCTTTGGAGCTAGACTGCCTATTTTTCAATCTCAAATATGCAGTTTACCAGCTGTGTTACCATGGGCAGCTTAAGCCTTGCTTTCATTCATTGTAACAGTAGCACTTCTCTCTAGGTATGTTTGTGTGGTGACCTCTTAGAGTGCACTTGGTACAATGCCAGCATTTAATACACATAGAGTTAATAAATACTACCATAAACATTTAGCTTAAACAACCCCCATAGACAAAGTTTACTAACAGAAGTAAGTTTGGCCTTTAATGTATATCCTACAAGCATTTAAAATTCAAAAGCAATGATGTTATGATATATAAGTTGATTTTAGAAAATGCTCCTAATAATAAGACCATCAGTTTAGACTTAAAGTCACTTCCAACCTGAGACTTCAGTGGTTATTGTGCTTGAACAATTAGAGAGCTGCTTTTGTAAACTCTAATCTGAATTGTGGCTTTGAAATTCTAATGATCAGATTTAGTTCTGATGACTCCAGTGATTAAAATAAGTGTTCTTTAGAGCAGCAGTGAGGCTTGGAACAAAATAGTAGCAATTGTATTAGTGGTTATAGATGTGCCTTGCATCTGTGGTTAAGTGTTTCAATTAAATCTATAATCTGAAGATGTATTGTTTTACTCACCTTGATGCTTGTAAGGTTGAGGCTGTAGAGTAAGAAGTCCTTTTCTATTCTGACTGCACCAATGTCATTTGATGGAGATGCATGTACCTGGTTTACTCCCAGATTCATTAGATCACGGGAAATTGCCAAGTTCCAACTATGCATGTGTAGCTTGAGGTCAAATCTGTTTTTCCTTAATGTTCAATTTCCTTATAAAGACAAACTCTGGCCTCCAGAAATCCCCATGCAGTTTTCTTTGTGAAAAAATAAAATTAAAATAAAAAAATATCTAGTGTACTCTGCAGTTCACCTAGGGTTCATTTCCATTGTTCTTTTTATTTATTTATTTATCTTTTGAGTTGTTCATGCTGAAGAAGATATACGTTTATATCCTTTCAATTGAGTAGAGAATATTTTAAATAGATTAATATATGGTGACTTTATAAATTGATACCAGGATTCAAGGATATGAAAATTAATGCTAATTTATTTTAATTTTTGAATGAGTAAAATTTGTTATGAAAACATACAATTTAGATAAAATAAGCAGAAATGGGATATAGTATTTCTTCATACTCCAAGTGAAATGAAAACATTATAGATATAATGAGGAATGAATTATTATTTGCTAGCTAATCCAAAGGTGGTTTATTTTGAAAATTAATGTCAATTCTGCTGAAATGTAATGCATCAAAAATTTCCAAATATGTCCTTACTTTATTGGAAATACAATGGATTATTATTTTCTTTAATGGACAAAATGAGAGTTCCTAGGGGATAACATTGTTATTAAATCTCAGGAACAACATGATATGCTAAATTTTGAATAGAACAAAATATTAACAGTTCTTTTAATAGTCATGTATGCAACTGATAGTGTGGTTAAATGTTGTAAGTCTATAGTCTGAAAATGTATTACTTTAGTTAACTTGATATTTTATATAAAAACCAAGGCATTCTCAATGTGCAAAATTTTCTCTTCCTTCACAATAAGCCAGGTCTGTAATCTTATTTAGATATTCAAAATGCTTATAACCAATTTTCATTTTCAATTTATCTTTCTTTTAATACCAAGATCAAATTAATCATTGTAGGTGATTATTCCTTTGTTCCATAAAAATCATTCTTTTTGGCTTTGAGGTAATGTGCATACTCATTAAATTGAGATAACCAGCCCTTTACAACATGATTCAATCTGGCTTTCTAACTTATTCTAAAATTTTCCTTTATAGACCCACTTTTTTTTTTTCAGTCAAATTGTCCTAGCTGGCCTCTCATAAATTTTTTTATGTTTTCTTTTCTCTAAGCTAGCAGGGTATTTGGACTCATGAATCAGAATCCCAGTGAATGTGCGTTTGAATGGAGCAGGTACTTATTAAAAATGCAGATTTCTTGGCCACGGTTCTGATCTATTGAATCATAATATCTGGGTGAAGGGCCCCCAAATCCTCATTTTGGAAAGCATCTAGATGATTCTTATTCACATGTAGCATTTGTCTTCATCTTTCTAGCCACTCAATAGCATCATTTTTCTAGTATGTTACCTATTAGGGTTCTTATACACCATTATGAGTTCTTCACAATTCTGTTCAAATCTCATCTCCTTCAAAAGGCTTTTCCAATTCCCCAAGAATGATGTTTTTTATTTTCTTTACCTTCTCGTTGCTTGTTAAGAGTCCTCATATAAGACTTACATACTATGTCTTTGGTCTTGGAATAACACTGGAAAATTCACAAATGTAGAAGATTTAAACTGTTTTTTCTTGATCCATATAAAAGAAACATGGTTTACACCAGGGCATAATACACACACATACACACACATAGACCCTATACATCTAAATTGAAGCAAATTTCTTAAAATGGTATTTTTATTGCATTAAATGCCGTTTGGTTATTCCCATTTTGTATATTTGTATTGTACTCTCTTCTATTTCACTACAAAATAGTTATAGAGACATACTTAACAATATTGTGGCTCACCCATAGGCCACTATGAATGTTTGGAAAAATACAGATTTAAATACAGATTTAAAGAGCTAAGTTGCACCCAGTAAAGAAACATGTTGCACCCATGTTTATAAAGCCCATCGAGCTCCCTCACCCTTCTGCCATATGAGCACACAGTGAGAAGACTACAGTCTGTGAACCAGGAAGGAACTCTCACCAGTTACAGAATCTGCTGATACTTTGATCTTGAACTTCCTGATCTCTAGAACTCTGAGAAATAAGTTTTTATTGTTTATAAGCTACTGAGTCTATGGTATTCATTTTATGTAATATAGCACATTCTGTCCAACCTAAGAACTCAACACTGATACATTACTATTAACCAATTTCTTAATCAGCTGTCTACCAATGTCCAGAATCCAATCCAGGGTGATACAATTCATTTAGCTGTGATGTCTCCTTAGTCTCCTTCAGTCTGACAATTTCCCAGTCTCCCTTTATTTTTCATGATCTGACATTTTTGAACAATACTAGTCAGGTATTTTATATAATGTTTCTCCTTTTCGGTTTATCTAAAGTTCTTCTCATGAGTGTACTGGGTTTGTGGATTCTGAAGATTACCACAGAAAAGAAGTGTCCATCTCATCATATACATATATGTATATATCAAGAAGTACGTTTCCCACACAATGTTGATAATATTGACCTTGGTCAGTTGTTTAAGGTTGTGTTTGCCAAATTTCTGCAGGTTTCTTCATTACATTGATACTATTTTTCCTTGTGTTCTTTATAAGTGAGTGACCAAGCATTTCATATTCCAGGGGGTGGTTATTAAGTTCCACTCCTGGTGGGAGTGATATTCATGTATTAATACATTATTTGGAATTCCCCTTTAAAAAAAGTATTCTTTTTTTCTTCCTCTATTTATTAAAATTATTTAATTATATCAGTATATACTTATGTTGTAACTATTGTTATTTATTTTATTGCTCAAATTCTTTGGTCTTTAGAATCACATTCAGATCAGCTCTTGTGTACATTTGACATGACCCAATCATTTTCTTTTTGAATACTTCATTCTTTTGTGACACTATAAGATACTGCTGGCTCATTTTATATTTTCACTATATGAGTTCTAGAATCAGCAATAATATATACTATAGAATCAGCAAATTATATATACTATAATAAAATTAATGATTTAAATAACAACTTCAAGTAGAACAAGATCACTTTTAAAAAACAGAAGAAAATTCAGTAAATATAAAAATAGAAACTGGTGAATTAGGAAATAGACAAATAATGAAACATAAATCTAAATGAAAATTATTTGAAAAATACCATTTTGTTTGTGGAAATACTTTGTTGAAAGAAATTTCTTCTTTGCAACTACCAAAATAATAAACAAATCACTAGCTATCCTATCAATGTAAACCTAAGAAGACATAAATACACAAAATTAGAAATGACTGATGCTGAAGCTGAAGCTCCAGTACTCTGGCCACCTGATACAAAGTGAAACTCATTGGAAAAGACTCTGATGCTGGAAAAGATTGAGGGCAAAAGGAGAAGAGGGCAGCAGAGAATGAGATGGCTAGATAGCATCACCAACTCAATGAACTTGAATCTGAGCAACTCCAGAAATTAGTGGAAGACAGAGGAGCCTGGTGACCTGCAGTCCACGGGGCGGCAAAGAGTCGAACATGACTCAGTGACTGAACAACAGGAAAATGGCAAGAGGAAAACAGCCATCCAAAAAGAGAAAATGTTTAAAATAAGACTAATTTATACAACTTTGCAAATAAATTTGAGTCTAGGTGAAAGAGAATTTCCCAGAAAAGTACCACTTTTCGAAATTGATCTTGGTAATGACAGAAAAATCTAGGCAGACCAATAACTACAGAAAAAATAGAGAAAGAAAATTTCACCCACCCAAACATTTAACATATGCCAGGTCAAGATGGCTTCATAGAGAAATTCTATCAATTAACTACTGGATACTTTCAATACTTTTGAATGATTTAAAGTCATGGTAAGAAAAGGAAAACACACAAATCATGCTTAGGAGATAGATCATATCCAACATGCACATTTCGTTGCAACTTATGGTTTTGATTTAACAAGTATTTTTGGATAGTCCATGGGATAGAGTGAGTTCTAAATTATTCTTCTAATGTTTAGTTTCATATTCAGTAGAGATATATAATAATTTGTTCACCTATTTCCATATTGACAGACATTCACATTGCTTCCAATCTTTTGCCCCTGCAAATAATGCTATATTAAATATTCTTATACACATACTGTTGGAAGTGACAGCTTTGGGATTTTTAGCAATAAGAAGCAGATCAAAGCAATGAGAGATAGAAGTTTTTTTAGGAAATAAACATGACACAAAACTGAATTCAAATACACATTCATGACTATTTTCTGGGAAATCAGTTCGCGCATTAACAGCATACTATTGATGATAGTTGATATAAGTGAATGCTATCAACATTTATCTATTTTATGTGTGCAAAAATCCAAATACATTCAAGATATAATTAATTTGCTTCCTGAATGCCATGTTCCATTGCAAAACATTATCTTTTCCAGAGAACATCTGTGACTGCATTTCCCAAAAAGCAAAATAACAGTCATGCATGTTTGTCTCCTGTTAAATTGTTTCAGTCAATTAAAATCAAAGAAAAGAAATACCCAGAGGCTATATTTTAAAATGAGAATTCTTCAGAAACTTAATATTCCTTTTATTTCATAATCATTTTACTACTTGAATAGTATGCCATTTCAAATTGACATTACCTTCTCCTATTATTATTTGGTTAAGTATTTAGTTCACTGAAAATTCATAGTATTAAAAATTGCTTTGGTGTGGTGTATTCAATATAATAATGAAAAACATACCTATGCCTTAACTGGAAAAGTGTATGACACTCAAAAGTTAATACTTAATGCAATTTATATCTATTTATATCTACAAAATATATTTGTATCTAATATATTAACTTATATCTATGCATGCCTATGTGCATGAATAAATATTTAGGTATATATTCACTTGTTTCATATACTGGTAACGTTATGGTCAAAATCCTTCATGCTAGGCTTTAGCAGTACATGAACTGAGAACCTCCAGGTGTACAAGCTGAGTTTAGGAAAGATGGAATCAGAGATCAAATTGCCAGCATCAGTTGGATTATAAAGAAAGCTAGGGAATTCCAGAGAACCATCTACTTGGACTGTGTGAGTCACAACAAACTGAAAATTTCTTTAAGAGATGGGAATACCAGATCACCTTGCCTGTCTCCTGAGAAACCAGTTTGCAGGCCAGGAAACAACACTTAGAACCAGACATAGAACAATGGACGTGTTCAAAATTTTTGAAAGGAGTATGACAAGGTTATATATTGTCATCCTGCTTATTTAACTTATATGCAGAGTGAAATGCCATGTGAAATGGTATATCATGTGAAATTATATATCATGTGAAATGCCAGGCTGGATGAAGCACAAGCTGGAATCACAATTGCTGGGAGAAATAGTAATAACCTCAGATATGCAGATGATACCATTCTAATGTCAGAAAATGAAGAGGAACTAAAGAGCTTCTTGGTGAAGGTGAAAGAAGAGAGTGAAAAAGCTGGCTTAAAGCTCAGTATTCAAGAATCTAAGAACAAGCATCCAGTCCTATCACTTCATGGCAAATAGATAGGGAAACAGTGGAAACAGTTACAGATTTTATTCTCTTGGGCTCCAAAATCACTGAAGAATGAGCCTGCAGCCATGAAATTAAAAGATGCTTGCTTCTTGCAAGAAAAGCTATGACAAACATATTGAAAAGGAAAGACATCACTTTTCTGATAAAGATCTGTACAGTCAAAGCTATGGTTTTTCCAATAGTCATGTACGAATGTGAGAGTTGGACCATAAAGAAGGCTGAGTGCCAAAAACTGATGCTTTCAAACTGTGATGCTGGAGAAGACCCTTGGGAGTTCCTTGGATACAAAGAACATCAAATCTGTCAATTCTAAAGGAAATCAACCCAGAAGTACTGATGCTGGAGTTGAAGCTCCTGCTTTGGCCACCTGATGTAAAGAGCATGCTCATTGGAAAAGATCTTGATTCTGGGAAAGATTGAAGTCAAAAGTCGAAGAGGGTGGCAGAGGATGAAATAGTTAGACAGTATCACCTACTCAATGGACCTGAGTTTGAGCAAACTCTGGGAGATGGTGAAGGACAGGGAAGCCTATTGTGCCGCAGTCCATGGGATGGCAAAGAGTTGGGCATGACTGAGCAACTGAACACCAACGTATATTTTGTATGCAAATGCATGTTTGTTTACTACAATTCAGATATGTAGGGAAAAAATGTGTTACATTATTTGGTTTAAAACTGATCTCTGCTTCACAAATCCTCACAAAATATTTAGCTGGAAAAACAGGAAGTCATATATTCTGATTTTAAACATAGTCTGAGCTGATATTTTCAGTAGTCATGTTGGCAATATTTAGTCTCTTATCATCATCTTCCTTCCTCTGCCTCCTCATTGAGATAGTTTTGGGAATAAGTGAAAAGGGGACCTCAGTAGTTGAGAAGGAGATGGTAGTTGTCTCTTGTCTTTGAGTTAGACCTCGGATGTGTGCCCTCTGGGGCCCACTGGTGTCTGGAATGACAATCTTGCATTTTCTCTAACATTTAAGAAACATTTAGTTGCTTGCAGTATCTAAAGCAAACATGACAAAAGATTCATATCTGATAAAATTGACTGGTGGTCACATGGTTGTTACTTTTTCTTCATGTGTTTCTGTGTTTTTGACCTATCTGATAAAACAATAATACAAAAACAACTTGCTAGAAATCTATAGTTAACTATTATTATTCACTCTGATAAAAATTTGGCTGAAATAGTTTGGCAAAGAAAGTGCCCCACCATGTGATATGTGGGATCTTAGTTCTTTAACCAGGGATCAAACCCATGCCCCCTGCGTTGGGAGCATGGAATCCTAACCGCTGAACTCCCAGGGGAATTCTGATTCCACAGTGTTTTTAAATTTCTCTTGTGATTTATTATTTTACCCAATCTTTATTTAGAAAGGTGTTACTTAATTTCCATATACTTTGTTCCAAAATTCATTTCTATTTCTATTATTAACATGTAATTTTACTACACTGTAGTCAGAAAACCTACTTTGTCTGATTTTAATTCTTTTGAATTTATTTAGCCTTGCTTTATGGCTGTATATATATAGTCTATATTGAGAATATTAATTTTCAATGTACACTTGAAAAGAATGTATAGCCTGTTCTTCTTGTTCCGTGGTCCATAAATGTCTGTTTAATCTAGTCAGTGTATAGTATTTTTCCTAAAATCCTAAAAGATGATGCTGTGAAAGCATTGCACTCAATCTACCAGCAAATTTGGAAAACTCAGTAGTGGTCACAGGACTGGCAAATGTCAGTTTTCATTCCAATCTCAAAGAAAGACAATGCCAAAGAATGTTCAAGCTACCACCCAATTACACTCAACTCACACGCTAGCAAAGTAATGCTCAAAATTCTCCAAGTGAGGCTTCAACAGTGTGTGAACTGAGAACTTCCAGATGGATTTAGAAAAGACAGAGGAACCAGAGATCAAATTGCCAACATCTGCTGGATCCTAGAAAAAGCGAGAGTTCCAGAGAAACATCTACTTCTGTTTCCCTGACTACGTTAAAGCCTTTACTGTGTGAATCACAAAAAACTTGTGGAAAATTCTCCAAGAGATGGGAATACCAGACCACCTTACCTGCCTCCTGAGGAATCTATATGCAGATCAAGAAGCAGTAGTTAGAACTGGACATGGAACAACGGACTGGTTCCAAATTGGGAAAGGAGTACGTCAAGGCAGTATATTGTCACCCTGCTTATTTAACCTATATGCAGAGGATATCATGCAAAACGCCCAAGCCAGAATCAAGATTGAAGGGAGAAATATCAATAACCTCAGATATTCAGATGACACCACCCTTGTGGCAGAAAGCAAAGAGGAGCTAAAGAGCCTCTTGATGAAACTGAAAACAGAGAGTGAAAAAGCTGGCTTAAAACTCAACATTCAAAAATCTAAGATCATGGCATCCAGTCCCATCACTTCATGGCAAATAGATGGGAAAATAATGGAAAAACTGGCAGACTTTATTTTCTTGGTCTCCAAAATAACTGAAGAGGGTAGCTGCAGCTATAAAATTTAAAAAAAAACACTTGCTCCTTGGAAGAAAAGCTATGACAAACCTACACAGCATATTGAGACATTACTTTGCTGACAGAGGTCCGTATAGGCAAAGCTACCGTTTTTCCAGTAGTCACGTATAGATGTGAGAATTGGATGTAAAGAAAGCTGAGTGCCGAAGAATTGACACTTTTGAACTGCGGTATTGAAGAAGACTCTTGAGAGCTGCTTGGACTTCAAGGGTATCAAACCAGTGAATCCTAAAGGAAATCAATCCTGAATATTCATTGGAAGGACTGATGCTGAAGCTAAAGCTCTAATACTTTGGCCACATGATGGAAAGAGCTGCCTCACTGAAAAGACCTGATGCTTGGAAAGATTGAAATCAGTAGGAGGAGAGGATTACAGAGGTTGAGATGGTTGGATGGCACCACTGACTAGATGGACATGAGTTTGAGCAGTCTCCGGGAGTTGGTGATGGACAGGGAAGCCTGGCATGCTACAATCCATGGAGTCACGAAGAGTCAGACACGACTGGTGACTGAACTGAATTGAATCGTGTTGTTTAAATCTGTTCCCTTGCTTATCTTCTTATCTAGCTGTTTTGTTACATTGTTGATGTTACGTGGATGACTCTAGTTATTATTGTTAAATTTTTCTATTTCTCCCTTCAATTTTGCCAGATTTTGCTTCATTTGTTTTGGGACTCTGATATTAGGTGTGTTATTGCTGTTCAGTTGCTCAGTTGTATCTGACTCTTCATGACCCTGTGGACTGCAGCACACCAGGCTTCCCTGTCCTTCACCATCTCTTAGAGATTGCTAAAACTCATGTCCATTGAGTCAGTGATACCAACCAACCATCTAATCTTCTGTCATCACCTTCTCCTCCTGCCTTCAGTCTTTCCCATCCTCAGGGTCTTTTCTAACAGTTTGGCTCTTTACATCAGGTGGCCAAAATATTGGAGTTCAGCTTCAGCATCAGTTCTTCCTATGAATATTCTGGGTTGATTTCTTTTAGGATTGACTGGTTTGATCTCCTTGCAGTCCAAGGGACTCTCAAGAGTCTTTTCCAACACCACAGTTCAAAAGCATCAGTACTTAGGCACTCAGACTTCTTTATGGTTCAACTCGCACATCCATACATGACTACTTAACAAACCATAGCTTTGACTATACAGACCTTTGTTGGAAAAGTAATGCCTCTGCTTTTTAATATGCTATCTAGGTTTGTCATAGCTTTTCTTCCAAGGAGATCTTCCTTGGACAGCAAGAAAATCCAACCAGTCCATCCGAAAGGAAATCAGTCCTGAATATTCATTGGAAGGACTGATGCTGAAGCTGAAACTCCTATACTTTGGCCACCTGATATGAAGAGCTGATTCATTCGAAAAGACCCTGATGCTGGGAAAGATTGAAGGCGGAGGAGAAGGGGACACCAGAGGGTGAGATGGTTGGATGACATCACCGACTCAATGGACATGAGTTTGGGTAAACTTCAGAAGTTGGTGACGAACAAGGAGGCCTGGTATGCTGCAGTCCATGGGGTCGCAAAGAGTCGACACGACTGAGCAACTAAACTGAATTGAAGGAAAAAAAAGTTTAAAAGTAATAACTCTATGGTACTTTTTCTCAAATAAGAATGAACAGGTGAATTTGAAGCAAAGTCATATTCCCTAGCTTAAGCCACAGACATTCTTATATGGTAGACTTATGTGGGTCCCAGCTATTTTCAGTGAAGCAAGTTGGTAGTTATGATGGAGGTGGTGTTCAGGCAATCATTTGAGAAAACAGAAGCCAGTTCACAAGAAGATCAAATAACTGGCATCAAATGCCTCGTAAGCTGGCCAAGTCTACCTTTACAATCTTGGAAGCTGCAGCTCTCCCAAGATTGTCTCTTGAATGTGTTTCGCTCATGCCTTGGCTGATTTATTCACCTCCATCTGACACACATTATTCTTCCTCTGTGCTTGACTTTATCCTGTCCTTCCTTAAGCCCAACTCAGGTTTCACCTCTTCATTTAATGACACTTACTTAATCTAATCTACAATCATAAGAAGGATCATTGGCGGAAATGCTACTGTTTTCCTAAACAGTAGCAATGATTGCTTAGTTTTAAATTTTCTGATTTAATCACCTTAGTGAAGGGTTTGACTGGGACTAGAATTTTTCCTCCCTGAATGCTGATGAACTCTTGCTGAGCTTGTCAGCTGAACTTGGCCTGAGACTGGAGGGCATGGAATCAGTCCCGATGTAAAGATGCGTGTGAGGGCAATGCAGAACTCAAGAGACAGGTGACCAGTCCCTCTCAAGCAGCAACCTGGAGGAGCAGAGGCAATCCTGTCTACTCCTTCTGTCTACTCAAATTCTGAGTAGGAGGAAGGAGCCATGCCTCCATCTGGACCATATGCCCCATTTTTGCAAAGGTTGGTTGGATTGGGAACTAGTGGGGTTGACATTAGAAGCATAGACACAGGAAGACAGAATTATAAATGATAAACTCCATCATTCTTATTAAAAAGGATAAGAAAACCATTAAGACTAGCTTTGAGAGGCCACAGCATGTTATTTTTTTAGCTCATCCTGCAGAGACTATATTTGACCTCAGTTTGGTTCCCTAGTATCTTCCTTCAGTTTAACCTTCTGAGTTTCTCAAGATATTAGAGGATAGAGGGGAAAAATAAGAAGCAATCTTGTGCTCTGTTGATTACTGCAAATAGGGTCAAATTAAATGCTTATTTCTTCCATTTTATATCTCGATTACTGATACTACAGAGTGTCACCATCACACTGTACTAACTCAACATTAAAAGACATTTAATGGTGACTTTTATAACTGATATACAGAACATCTCTGTGTCAGAAAAGGAGCTGGTTTATTTTCTTTCTCCTACAACACTGCTTTTGGTGTAAAATTATCTTGATATTTAAAGATAAAACATTAAAAGACGCAGACCAGATAACAAAAATGTTAGTGTTTTTTTTTCTTAAATCACTTGATTACATTTGATGATGCTTTCATGTAATTTCCATAGGTCTGTATATATGTATATGTATGTGTGTGTGTGTATACATAGATATATGTTTATTTATCTGAAAGTATATGCATAGTACCTGGAGGAGAGCATGGCAACCCACTCCAGTATTCTTGCCTTGAGAATACCGTGGGCAGAGGAGGCTGGCAGGCTACAGTCCATATGGTCACACAGATTCGTATACAACTGAAGTGACTTTAGCAGTCACGTACACATATGCACAGTAAGACAAAATAGAAACATTACTGTGTGTTTCCTTTTCCTCTTGTGCTTTCCATTTCAACCTTTGCTTTAAATCATATTCTTTCTTAATAGCCAATGTACCTTGGGGCAGTATTTATATTTTCTTTGATATCATTGACATGCTAAGTAATTGTAAAAATGGTACATAGAATTTATAGTTAAATATGATCAATCAATGACATGTATATAGCAAATAAAGAAACGTTAATAGTAATCAAAGGGCATTAGATATAAGTAACAATAGATTGAAAAACTTTATCTTAACACATATGCGTTTCGTAAAATTAGCTAAAAGCTGATATTATATACATTTACACATATAACACTCAGGGTGATAACTCCTCTTTCAGAGAGTATTTTCAAGTTAAGGTTTACAGAAAAGTTGCTTGATTTTTCTGAGTTTTTCTCCATTCGTTTATTGGCTGAGCACATACCAGGTGCTAAGTAAACAACACAAGCAGAGTCCTTATTATCCTGGAGCTTCTTTTCTATTGGGGGAAGACAGCATGAAAACTTGTAGACAAATGCCAAAAATGGTAACATTTCAAATGGTTTTCAGACTTGTAAAGAAAATAAATACAGGCAGTGGAATGTGGGGAGAATGACTGGCGAATGCAGTGTTTTAGGTCTAGAGAGAGAAAAATCATCCTTGAGGAGGAATATCTATGCCCAAACCTGAAATATGCAAAGCAGGTAGGCAAGCGGAGATTGCGGGAGCCTGCTCCAAGCAGAGGGGATCCGGGTGTGAAGAGCTAGGGGCTGAAACAGACTGACCATTTGAGGAAGAGGAATGAAACTCCACAGTCGGGCTCCAGTGGAACAGGCTGTACAAGGCGATGCAGGAAAATTAGTCAGGGCCAAATGGCACAGGACTCTGTAGGTTCTGGTAAGATTTGACTCTATTGTAAAAGTCAGGAGAAGCAATAGAAAGATTTTAGGCAGGAGAGCAAAATAATCTGATGATGAACCACGTGGACTAGAAAGCCGGCAGGGGACCGTCTGGTTTGGTTTTAATAGATGCATCACTTCAGTCGTCCTAAATTCTCTTCCCTTTTATTTTGTTTTAACTTCATCCAGAGCCAAGCAGGAGACTGTGGAAAGGCAACCTCTTTTGAAAAACATAATAGTTTAAAGAAATCTATTTCTTTTGGAGTATTGAAGACCATAAAATGTTTGAATTTTGGTAGGTTGCCCATAACAGGATGATTGCCAAAGGGATTTAAAAATGCATATCAGGAACAAAATGTTCCCTCATCCACATGACAGAGAGTAGAAAAAGTGCAATCTCTCTCTCCAATAGCATTCTTTTTTTTTTTTTTTGAGTTAGTATTTTGTTTAATCAATAGATTTGTACCTTTGCTGAAAAAAACATTTAATAACACATCTCTTCTCAGTTGTTAGTCAAGTAGTTTGTAACAAAAACTAAACAAGTGAGAAAAAGCTAAAGTTATATTTCTATCTCTTTCAATTTTCTTCTCTTTCAATGATCTTTCAATAGGTGATAAATTTTCTTCTTTTGCAAGAAGTTCAAAAAGAAACAATTGATAGGGCAGTTATTTCACTTTACTTTGGAAGAAATGAAACAGATTAAAGTGTTATTTCTTACTGTCATGTTCCTATTCCATACAGCCCAAAATATTAATGGTAAAGATGATTATGTAAACACTTTTCACATTTCTAAATAATTAGGTAGTATTTTTAGGCTGTTGTCAAATCAGTTAAATACTGTTAGAAATAATGAAAATGCTTGTGGGATTCTTTACCCAAGTGTAGAAGCATTTGGCTTTGAAAGATATATTTGATCTGGTTGCTTGTGAAATCTGAAGAACAAATATCTCCAACTATTTTGAATACTTTCAGAAAAATTGTGCTCATAAATTTTATTTTTTAGATTAATGGTTTTATTATTTTATAAAAATTAGGTATGCTTATGATAAATATTTAAGAAATATATAAAGTGATCAGTGGAAGTCACTCAGTTGTGTCCACTCTTTGCGACCCCACAGACTATGCAGTCCATGGAATTCTCCAGGCCAGAATATGGGAGTGGGTAGGCTTTATCGTCTCCAGCAGATATTCCCAACCCAGGAATCGAACAGGGGTCTCCTGAATTGCAGGTGGATTCTTTACCAACTGAGCTCTGAGAGAAGCCCACACAAAGTGATAAGAATGATTTTTAAAAACAACTCCACATTTTATAACCTAGAAATAAAAATGGGTGATAATGTGATTTCATTCAGAAACTCCCTCCCACCACTGTCACACTCAACCTATCTATCTATATATCTACACAAACATATAGAGCCTGATATAATAGACTGTATAAAACATAGTATATTTTAAGAAAAGCAGAATCATAAGTTATATTCTTTAATTTTTCCTTGAATTTAAGCAAAGAAAAGTTAAAAAAGGAATTGCTAAACTTCAAATGACTTTTTTCCTTCTGAAAAAAGTCAATAAACCCTAAAATATCCTTCTAAAGTCAACTGAAAGATTATGAAAAGCATACAAGCTGGTGACTCTTTAACCTGAGCATTTCAACAGAAGAATCAGTTGACTACTCTGCTAATAGATGAGAAAATGCCCCATTTAAGCCTCTTCTAATTTTCCTTCCCCACACCTCCTATTCTCTCTGACATTGATGTGTTTTAAATTTTACCTTCTCCTGTGTAACCATCATACTCATGGTTGTTTAGTTTTATACTAATCTAAAATATACTATGAATCCACTTTGCTATGGCTTCTCCACTTCAGAATTTTTTATTAGATTTATCTTTTATTTGGTTTTCTTTCATTGTCAGTTTTGTTTGTTTGCTTTCATGTTCCAAGGAACTACTCTTGAGTGCTGTCTTCCCTGAGATCTTGAAAGCTTCTGAATGTTTTTCTGTCTTCTTCACAGTTGAAGAGACCTTACCTAAATTTACCAGTTGGTTGGCATTTGCTTCTATTTATCCATTTAATGTGCCAGGTACTGAAGACACACTGAACAACATTTTGCATACAACACAGCCAAAGCTCCTTGCTCTTATGAAGCTCACAATTCATTGTGAGTAGCAAGACAGGCAAATGCATGAGTTTTATATTTATAAGGGAAGAAAAGCAGGGTGATGGGACAATGTCTGTGCCCCTTTAAGGGTGATGATTAGCTAGTCCCTCCCTCCTTGGAGATGACATTTGAGTTGAAGTAGTAATGACAAAAAGAACCAGTTATGTGGAATCAATTGGAAAGCATTCCAGGCAAAAGAAACAGAATAGTAAGTGCACAAACTCTATGGTAGAAAGAAAGAAAAATGCTTCCTGAAGATCTTGAGGGATAATGAGAAGGTTTTTCTTTTTTAATTTTTTTTTTTTCTAGAAAAAAAGGCAGAGGCTGAGGCAATTGTTAGAAGATATTCAGAAAGGTAGTAACAGTGGCCCATGTAAGGCCTGATAGGACTACATAAGAGATTTGGCATTTTTCTACTTGCAGTGGGAAGAGCATTTTCTGTTCTAGACACTGTCCCCTCTGTCTATGCCTCATCCTGGCATTCTTTTTGAAAGGGTACATATCTTACCTAATATTATTTCCTTCATCTATTCCTTTCAGGTTTCTGTCACCATTACTCTAAGACTTTATTGACAAAATTATCACTTATATGTGGAATCTTGGGAAAAAAAAAAAAACAGTGAGTGAAATGGTGGTTATTAGGACCTGGGGGCTGGGAGATACGGGGAAGTGTTGCTCAAAGAGCACAAATGTGTACTCAGAAGATGAATAAGCTCTAGGGATCTAATGCACAACATTGTGACTATAGTTAACAATATGGCACATTATATTAACATACTGAAAAAGCTAACAGACCACACTTAAATGTCCTCATCACAACACCAAAAGATAATTCTGTGATGTCATGGAAATGTTCACTAATGCTACGTGGAGCAGGAAATGGCAACCAACTTCAGTACTCTTGCTGGAAAATTCTATGGACAGAGGAGCCTGGCAGGCTACAGTCCGTGGGGTCACAAAGTGTTGGACACAACTGAGCACACACACACAGTCATTATGATACATGTGTATCAAATCAACATCTGTACACCTGAAATTTTTCCAATGGTTCATGTCAATTATATCTTAAAAAAAGGAAAAAAGAAAAGAAACTTGGCAGCCATGTTATGAAGACCAAACAAAGTTAGAAATGGCAGTTAGACTGCTTCATCTAAATGGTCATTTTCCTGCTCTTAGATTTCTTGATCTTTCAGTAGCATTTGATTAACCACATCTTTTTTTTTTCCCATTGGTGTGTACGACATGTATTTCATAGTTTTCCTTTGACCTTACTGAACACTCCTTAATTTTCTTCTTTGTGTACTTATACACCATTTCTGTGTGATTTTGCACAATCACATGATTTTGATATCATCTATGTAAAACATTCCCAAATCTCATTGTCCTGGTCTACCCCAGAACTCCAGTTTCATGTATCAACTGCCCTTTTCACATCTCTTGGATGTATTATATACATTTTAATGTATTATATACATTTTAAAATGTATCTTGAGGGTAATGTGGGCACAATCAAACTCATGTTTAGTTCAGTTCAGTTCAGTCAGTCAGTCGTGTCTGACTTTTTGCGACCCCATGAATCACAGCACGCCAGGCCTCCCTGTCCATCACCCACTCCCGGAGTTCACTCAGACTCATGTCCATTGAGTCCGTGGTGCCATCCAGCCATCTCATCCTCGGTCGTCCCCTTCTCCTCCTGCCCCCAATCCCTCCCAGCATCAGGGTCTTTTCCAATGAGTCAACCTTTCGCATGAGGTGGCCAAAGTACTGGAGCTTCAGCTTCAGCATCGTTCCCTCCAAAGAATTGACCTCACAGACTTCACTCAGTCAAAGTACACTTATCCACTCAATTTCTCAAATAAAATATCTCAGCATTCTTGAATATTCCGTTCTTCAGCAAATACTGTCATTTTAAGTCTAAAATAAGTACACCTCCAGTAAGAACAATTCCCTCCAAGATGACCAGCCTCAATTTTATCTTCATGTACAGCTAAACTCATTGAAATTCTATGAGTTTAAATAATTCTTGGAGCAAGGGTAAAAGTTGGGAAATAGATGTTAGTTCCTGCAGCCATTTAGAATTGAATTTGGTTGCTTGTCACAGCCAACTATAGCACTTCAACAGTTTAGGGGTTCATTCTCTTGTGGGGAAAAATGTCCCAAAGAAGGCTCTCCTGAAACCATTAATGTGCCAGCTTTCCTCTGACTGCCTTGCCGTTCTTTCCGTGCTTCACCTTGGAGGGTGCAAGATGGCTGCTGGAACTCTAGCCCTCTTGTTCATTTTTCAGGAAGAATTTAGGGGAAGAGGAATGGGAAAAAAAACACTTCTAGTTGAGTAAGTTTCTTTGAAATTCCTTTAAGGACTTCAGGAGCCTTACTGAATGACTTTTACTTGCTATTATCAATCACATCTAACTGCAGTGAGGTTCACCACCACCTTGAAGAAAAATATGTTTGTGCTGCTAAAGAAGGTAAGAAGTGTTAAGGTAAGATATTGGTTAAATTGACAGTAGTCCCTTACCATAGTTTCTTTCCTTTCTCTTTTCACAAAGCATGTCTTTCCCTCCATTTAATAGCTAGAATCAATCTTCCAGGAGAAACATTTTAAAACAAAAAAATATTGCTTTAAAATTTTAAAATCACTTGTAGGTCTTTTAAATTCATTTGTTTTCTCACTAATGTTATAATATCATAAAATGTTAACTCTGAGGGAACATTAAAACTGACCATATTAATGTGAGGTTTTCAAAGTATGGTGAAGATCAGTGCCAGTTCAGGGTCTGGTAATCACTGTATTTTGTCAGTTAAATATAAAAATTAAGAGCAAGCATTCAGATACTTTTATAGAAATTTGATTGATATGCCTGATCCTTTAGCAATTTTTATATGTAACATAATTTGTTCATTCTTTTCTTCATTCTCTAACTCATCTACTTTCATTGTCTTTTTCCAGAGTATTAGTTTATGACATACAGGGTATTTAAACAAGGATACTGGGTTGCCATTTCCTTCACCAGGGGATCTTCCTGACCCAGGGATCAAACCTGGGTCTCCCACATTGCAGGCAGATGCTCTACCTTCTGAGCCACCAGGGAAGCCCAGAAATAAACATATTAACAGATAGTCCCTCCTTTCGGTTTTATTATATATTTACTTATGGCTGTAGTGGGTCTTCATTGCTGTGCACAGACTTTTCTCTATGCAGCGAGTGACGCCTACTCTCTAGATGGGGTGCACAGACTTCTCATTGCAGTGGCTTCCCTTTTTGTGAGAATGGACTCTAGGGCGTGCAGGCTTCAGCAGCATTAGGAGGGCAGTAGTGTGGGGGCTCTAAGGCACAGTCTCAATAGCTGTGGTGCCCGGGCCTAGTTTCTCTGCAGTGTGTGGGCTCTTCCCAGACCAGGGATCGAACCATGTTCCCTGCAATGGCAGGTGGACTCCTCACCACGGAGCCACCAGGGGACCCCACCTTTCAGTTTTTAGACAAGAGAAGTAAAGTTTAAAGGGCTGAGAGATAATCCTAGAATTACTATTCAGTAATCCAAAATCACTGTGGATGGTAACTGCAACTGAGAAAATAAAAGATGCTTGCGCCTTGGAAAAAAAGGCTGACAAAACTAGACAGCATATTAAAAAGCAGAGACATTTTGCCAGCAAAGATCGATATAGTCAAAGCTATGTTTTTTCCAATAGACGTACAAATGTGGGAGTTGGACCATAAGGAAGGCTGAACACAAAAGAACTTATGTTTCTGAATTGTGGCACTGGAGAAGACTCTTGAGAGTCCCTTGGACAGCTAGGAGATCAAGTCAGTCAATCCTAAAGGAAATCAACCCTGAGTATTCATTGGAAGGACTGATGCTGAAGCTGAAGCACCAGTACTTTGGCCACCTGATGTAAAGAGCCAACTTATTGGAAAAAAAACTTGTTGCTATGAAAATCTGATGGCAAGAGGAGAAGGGGGACAACAGAAGATGAGATGGTTGGATGACATCATTAACTCAATGGAGATGCGCTTGAGCAAACTCTGGGAGTTGGTTAAGGACAGGGAAGCCTGGAGTGCTGCAGTTCATGGGGTGGCAAAGAGTTGGACATGACTTAGTGACTGAACAAAATCATAAAACAGATTTTTACTATACTATCATCACTATTTAATAATGATGTTAAGCTATAAATTCAAAATTCTCACCAGTAACCTCAATATCTAAGCACTGCAATTCGGTGGCTCGGCAAAAATTCATCACATTGTAATTCATTATTTACTAAATCAATGTAGTGGGATGGTGTAATCTAATGGCTTCTGGAAAGCCTGGGTCCTAGAATTGATATTCTAGGCTAGAGGTAGAAAGACTTGAGCTAGGTAACTTTGCTCTAAAATCTTTGCGCAAAAATTAGACTAACCTATACGTTAAAAAATATGCAGTTAATTTGTTTCAAATAATATAAAACTATGAGGGAAAAATTTTACTCTTATTCACTATCTTCTTACATTTCCACTGAAATCAATTGATTATGTGGACATAGCAAGTCTTCAAAAAGCAGAGTAGTAACCAGAACCAATCTTTAAGGCATTTACAGCATGGTTATAAGTCAAGAACAGCTTTACTGTCTTAGGTTTAAAATCTGATGTGAAAGGAATAGAAAAGCTAATTATGCATCATTCTCTAATTTGCTTTAAATTATTTTATAAACCCAGCCATATTTTTAATTCTTCTGTTTCTTGCCTTCTAGTGCTTCCAAATTGGTAGCAGGTTGAGACTACACACATTATTTATAACAAAAATTTCTGCTCAAATTTGGGATTGTTTGTGCTCTGAAGTAAATATACAGCATAACAGCCCCTTCCACCTGCTTTTTAATTTGTTGTATAATGTTTACTTGTCAACAGAAGCCCCAGCACCCTTCACAATATGAGAAATATGTTTCTCAGAAATTATAAAAGCAGTATCAGGCAGCCCAGTCATGCTCTGAGCCATCTGCTCAGAAAAACACAGAAACCAGGGAACAGCAAGTAGGAAGCCAGACTAGGCTCCGAGCAGGAGTATGAGGAGTAACAGACACAACCCATTTATTTCTTAACATGCTTAGAATCACAGTAGATGGTCAGCATATGTCTGTTTAAGGAATTATAATATAAAATGTCAAGGACAGAACTTGGGCATAAGTGGTGGACCAGATATAACCTAAGAGAAAGTAATTTTACTTATTGCACTACAAATTTACTGAGGTCAAAAGCAATATAAATTCATTTTTTACATCCATTGGACCTACCACAAATTATAATCAGTGTATGTAATGAATGATTCAATGATCGGTGGTAACTTCAATCAAAGTAGATACAGAGAAATACTAGAGTCAAGGTAATATTGAGGTGGATTTATGAACAACATGGAAGTGAGGACATGGTTCTAATTTCAACACATGAGAGCATAAGAAGAAATGGAGAGTAAGGATACCAGAAAGAGAGAGATAAGGAGAGGCAAATAGACGGGTCTGCGTGTAGGTAGGTATGATTGTTCACGTTTGTTAAAGGAAACAATGAAGGTAGAGGAAAGACTGAAAACATAAGTGGTATGGGGTAACTCAGAGGGTAAGGACCACAGATTTACAAAACTTCCTGTTTGCTTCTCAAATTAGAACAAAGAGAATAGTAATTAAAACGATAGTAAAACAACTTGAAAATAAATTATCCAATACTGTATGAAGATATGATTAAGATGCAAAGCTTCCAATTTATTGACTACTTGATATTGTTCAAACAGATAATTTTGCAATAAGAAAGGGGAGTGAGATGTTATATCTAAAGAGAAATGTTTATTCGTGGTAAGTTAAACCAACCAATAACCAAGTTAAATCAACCAAGTTAACCAATAACAAATTAAACCAATCAATAACCTACCAATAATCAAGTCCTCCTTCCTAAATTTTCCAATCAAACTCCTTGAAATCAGGGACAACAATTTTCAATTAGGTTATAGGAATACATTTTATGCAAGTGTGTCTTTAAGAGTGCCATTAAACTCAATCATATTCATTAGAGTTTTCTAGCATTCTTAATGAGCCAAGGAAGAGTGGCTGAATTAGGCATTTTTCATCTGATGGAATCTTGTAAGGATGGAGGTAGGTACACTTTTAAATGATGTACTTCAGTTATAAATAGGGGTTCTCAGTGTCAATCAAGGCTGGTTTATCGCTTCAGATTTCCTTATTTTATGTCACCTGGTTTTCTTTGACTACTTATTAATGCTTGAAAAGGTCTATTGTGTCCTTTTACTCATCTACCTAAGGGATATCAAAATGGCAGCAAGACAGGCTAAGTCTCAGCAGATCAGATTTACCAATACCCAGGACTTATTGTGGAGGTCCACAATCTAAGATAATTCTAAGCAAACATCTCACAGTTCAGCTTACCCAGCTCACACTTTAACTAATGACTTTTACTACTGTGATTGCTTCTACTGCTATTCCTTCTACTGCCATACTATAGCCACCTACTACTACTGCCCCTGGCTTTCCAGATGGCTTAGTGGTAAAGTGCAGGAGACGCAGCTGCAGTCCTTGAGTCGGGAAGATCCCCTGGAGAAGGCAATGGCACCCCACTCCAGTATTCTTGCCTGGGAAATCCCATGGACAGAGGAGCCTGGTAGGCTATAGTCCATGTGGTTGCAAAGAGTTGGACATGACTTAGTGACTAAACAACAACAATAACAATCTGCTATTAAATATCAGGGCCTGGATTAAACACAGAACTCTCCAAGTCTTGGATTCTTTCTATTCTACTAAGAACATAATGACTGTATTTACCTAGGAAATTGCCAAGAAACTAAGATCTCGTAATTCAGAATCTGGAAAATATAAGTGTGCCTGCTGGGACTGACCTGGCTATTTGGAAGACAAGAAGAAGTGACTTTTTTGGTACAGGACATTTTGTCCTTTCTCAGACTCTAGTTTACCTGTGGGTTATTTAGAATGAGAAGCTCAGTTTGGAGATTAGGTGTTAAGTACATACTGCCTTCTAAAGAGATATCAAGAGATGGAAAAGTTCATTGGAGTTCACTAAGACTCACTCTAATCCATAGAGAATTATCTCAGGTGTAATGAAAATAAGGGTCTACTGAAGTTCCAAAGGACACTAATTTATGAAAAGTGATTGTATGGACAATCACAGTTCAGCTTGCCCAGTTGACACTTTTCTAACTAATGACTTTTCTATATAACCAAGAGTTC
The DNA here is from genome assembly GCA_006408695.1 of Aepyceros melampus. Classification (NCBI taxonomy): domain Eukaryota; kingdom Metazoa; phylum Chordata; class Mammalia; order Artiodactyla; family Bovidae; genus Aepyceros; species Aepyceros melampus. Next base: position 18,779 of record SJXQ01005477.1, on the reverse strand, counting down.
TTTCACATTTCTTTCTCAAATCCCTGACAACTTCAATTATATAGAAATTGAAGCATTTGAAGTTCATTGTGTTCATGTATTATGTGTGAATCTGTGAAAGTCCCTCATTATGAAAAGTAACTTCAGTCATGGTCTGAGAATAAAGATGATGGGAAGAAAGAGATAGGTTGGAACCCTATATTTTTAACTCTAGCCGACATAGTTCTTCTGGTTAAAAACAAGAATGGAAACAGCAGTTAAAAGTGCACAGTGAAAGACTTTAAAAGATATTCCTTCTGACTCAAAATCGAAATTAAGTGAAATAAGCACTTGTTTTTGAAGGAAAATACTATACATAGCAGGCATTTGGTGAATATTGGTACATATCTGGTAAATAATTTTTCATGGCAAATATATTTAAGATCTTGCAGCAAATAATATTTTTAGATCTCTCATATACTATGATCCGATTTTTAGAATATAGTACGATTTTAATATTCACCATGTGGTAATTTTTAAAAAGCTTTTGGAATAATTTAGTGAATGGAAATAACTTTTACTATTATGTTTTAGGAAGTGATTGTTTAGAAGTATGAATTAGGTTTTTAAAAATTTATGTAAATTGTTATAGTACAACACAAATAAACAATGTTTGCAAGAAGTATAACTCACTTTTTAAAAGAAGAGAGCTCACTGATATTGTGCTTTTTTCAAGCTTTATGAAAATCTTTATTTGCATCGCAGAGGCTACAACCACTATGTAATTTAATAACAAAAGAATACAGGAAAAATGTTAAATAAGTAACTGAATTCATACACAATATTTTATAATCTCCACAGACTCCGGTAATCTTCAATGTCAAGTTCTAGAAATGTTAATGTGAATGTGGTACAAGTATAACTATTTCTGGGGATAAGACTTTACCTTTATTGAAAATAAAGTCTCTGTAACCTCCTTCTTACTTTTCCTGTATGGGGTACTGCTTTTTTTAATGGTCTTTTTTGTTTGTTTGTTTTGGCCACATTTCGAGGCATGTGGGATCTTGGTTCCCTTCCCAGGGCTCGATCCCCACGCCCCTTCCATTGGAAACACAGTCTTAACTACTGGACCACCAACGAAGTCTCAAGGCCTCTGCTTTCTAAATTGCTATTCAGCTCCTGCTATTGTTCTCACAGACAATTCTGTAAAATACACATGGAACTTTTAAAGAATTTGAGGGGTCCATGTGTTAGGTGAAGTGGAGCTTGGAAAAGCTGCGACGGTTTGGGGAAACTCACACTGGGCAGTGTTTGAGGCACAACCAGTGGTCCTGAAGGCGCCAGCTCACCATTTCCTAAGGGTGTTTCTTCCTAAAGCCTGAATATATTCCCTTCAGTTTACATTATGGCTTAAAATTCCACCAATCCATTTGAGTTATACATATAAATACTTTGGGGAAATGTATGGAGTGTTACAGAAATTAGCTCAGTCAGATTGACTTTTTGCTAGAAGTTGAAGTCTGATTCCACTCAGGGACTGGGAGTTGGTACAGAAAGCTGTGGTGTGAGTCTACAGGGTTTCCTCAGCAAGAAGCCATGAAGCAGCAGGAGGCTCTAAAGGCTCTGCAGAAAAGAAGGGGCATGGGGACCAACAGGAAGCTTAAAAGGCTTCATTCTGAGGCTGGAAAATCAGTGGCAGAAGCAGAAGTCCAGTTGCCAAGCTTTAGGGAAGAACAGAAATTGGAGGCGGATAGGGCATGAGTGGGGCTTCCCAGGTGAGACGGGTGGTAAAGAACCTGCCTGTAAATACAGGAGACATGAGTGAAAAAGTGAAAGTCGCTCAGTTGTGTCCGACTCTTTGAGGCAGGGGTAGCCTTTCCCTTCTCCAGGGGATCTTCCCAACCCAGGGACTGAACCCAAGTCTCCACATTGCAGGCAGATTCTTTACCAACTGAGCCACAAGGGGAGCCCAAGAATACTGGACTGGGTGACCTATCTCTTCTCCAGTGGATCTTCTGGACCCAGGAATCAAACCGGGATCTTCTACATTGCAGGCGGATTCTTTACCAACTATCAGGGCAGCCCATGGGTTCAGTCCCTGGGTCTGGAAGATCCCCTGGACGAGTGCATGGCAACCCACTACAGTATTCTTGCCTGGAGAATCTCACTGACAGAGGAGCCTGATGGGCTGCAGTTCATGGGGCAGCAAATAGACACAACTGAAGCGACTTGTCAGGCATGCATGCAGGGCATGAATGACATCCAGGGTAGAGAAAGAAAATAAATTTCAAAGGAACTGAAAAGGGTTTTGAAATTTTCCTCTCTACTTCTAAATTATGTATTCTTGGCTCTCAGATATTAACATATTACATTAATAGTCTCACTATGTTTCAGCTGTTTTAATGCTAAAAAGAAAAAGTCCTTTGCTGAGGAGAATGGGAATCTAATCATTATTGTATGTGCATTTTATTTTTTTAAATTAATTTTTATTTTTTTAGTTTGTTTTGCTTTACAATACTGTATTCGTTTTGCTACACATCAACATGAATCAGCCACGAGTGTACATGAACTCCCAATCCTGACCCCCACCTCCCCCCTCCCGCCCCACACCTTCTCTTTGGATTATCCCCGTGCATCAGTCCGAAGCATCCTGCATCAAACCTGGACTGGCGATTCGTTTCACTTATGATATCACACATGTTACACTGCCACTCTGCCAACTCATCCCACCCTCTCCCTCTCCCACAGAGTCCAAAAGGCCATTCTATACATCTGTGTCTCTTTTGCTGTCTTGCGTACAGGTTTATCATTACCATCATTCTAAATTCCATATATATGTGTAAGTATACTGTATTGGTGTTTTTCTTTCTGGCTTACTTCACTCTGTATAATCNTGATATCACACATGTTACACTGCCACTCTGCCAACTCATCCCACCCTCTCCCTCTCCCACAGAGTCCAAAAGGCCATTCTATACATCTGTGTCTCTTTTGCTGTCTTGCGTACAGGTTTATCATTACCATCATTCTAAATTCCATATATATGTGTAAGTATACTGTATTGGTGTTTTTCTTTCTGGCTTACTTCACTCTGTATAATCGGCTCCAGTGTCATCCACCTCATTAGAACTGATTCAAATGTATTCTTTTTAATAGCTGAGTAATACTCCATTGTGTATATGTACCATAGCTTTCTTATTTTAAATTATCCAAACCAAACTCTTTTTAGAGTTCCCATAAGAATATGCCTGAGAATGGCCAATAAATGGTACTTCATGATCTACCCTTATTTTAAGATAAATCTGCACTCTCTCATTACTGTTAATCAGATAAAAGGACTGTAGTTCTGGAAACATGCAGAGAAATCTCACATCTTTGTGATCTGCTCAAATCCTCCAGCCCCTGTTTTCATTCCCATCAATCCCTTCACCTCAACTTTGGTTGAATATCCTAGACTGGGTAATTGGGAAATGGTGTCTCATTTTTTAAGAGACAGCAGCTCATTTTTCAGTCTTTTATGAGTCCCCCAACACCCTTTGGCTATTCTCTCCATCACACGCCTACATATCCTGTTTCTTCCCTTGTCGTATCTGAAATATTTCTTTGCTCTTCTCTGTATTCCCTTTCCTTGCTTTCATATTTTTCTCCCCCTGAAAAAGTGAAAAGTGCAAGTCTTAGTCGCTCAGTCTTGTCCAACTCTTTGTGACTCCATGAACTGTAGCCCACCAGGTTCCTCTCTCCATGGAATTCTCCAGGTAAGAATACTGGCATGGGTAGCCATTCCCTTCTCCAGGGGATCTTTTCCAGCCCAGGGATTGAAACTGGCTCTCCTGCATTGCAGGCAGATTCTTTACCATCTGAGCCACCAGAGGATAAATCCCTTAGTGCAAACAATTGTATATTTGTTCTGCAGTCACAGGAACTATCAAAATAAATTCTTTCCCCCAGATAGGTGAATGAGTGAATGCATGTGTAGACCCTTCAGTGAAGAACAGCAGGCCTTCAATTCCCCTTTGGGGTGTAGCCCATTCATCACTGGAGCTGCCTACCTACCAGGAAATACTCAGAACTATGACTTCAGTTCCCATGTTGGTTTCCTTTTCTCAGAGACCAAGGAAATCTTAAACTCCCAGATGTGAAGATTGTAGGCAGTCTAAGGGGAAAAAGTACAGATTCTCTGATAGCTCAGTTGGTAAAGAATCTACCTGCAAGGCTGGAGACCCAGGTTCAATTCCTGGATCAGGAAGATCCGCTGGAGACAGGATAGGCCACCCATTTCAATATTCTTGGGCTTCCCTTGTGGCTCTGCTGGTAAAGAATCCGCCTGTAATTGTGGGGAGGCCTGGGTTCAGTCCCTGGGTTGGGAAGATCTCCTGGAGAAGAGAAAGGCTACCCATTCCAATATTCTGGCCTGGAGAGTTCCAAGGGGGTCACAAAGAGTCAGACATGACTGAGAGCAACTTTCACTTTTCAAGGGGAAAAATTATATCTTCTTACTTTTGAATTCCTATGATGATTGAAGAAATTCTCCCCTCCATGTAAACACGGACTGACAAAAAATAAGGTAATACAATGCTCACTCTGGGTACATGACTGCGTATGTAGTTAGCAAACAAAGAAAGGGGAGAGATCCCAAGCTGGAAGTGATGGTTAGAAATAAAAGATGATGTAGTTCCAATAAAACAATTTACAAAACTGCTAGAGAATTTGAAACAAAGTAAAAATAAAACCTTTCTTCTGGATTGTTATTAACCATATCTGACTCTCTAGATGATTTGAAACTTCCAATGAAAAGCAATGCAGAACTTATGCAGTGTACTCACTCCTTCTCTTCAGAATTGTTGTTTTGTAGAACTAAAGGAGAAATTTGACCTTGACTATGTTCCTGGAGGCCGTGCCTAATCTAATTTATTCCCAGTAGAGCTGAACAAAGATGAGTTGGTGGAGTCTGCTGGCCAGGTCTGCCACCACAATATTTTCTTCAGAACATTTTGCCATCTGGAAAATGCATGATCAGCTTCACTGGCACAGTACATCATATGCAGGAAACAGAAGAACAATGACATTAACTGAACAAGCTTCAAAATAAATATGGACTACTTGAATAGGAATGCTAACAGTTTGCTGAAAAGTAAATAGGTCTAAATGGCTTTCTTTTGATGTTCTGTACTATACTTTTCAGGTCAGTTCAGTTCAGTTCAGTTCCGATGCTTAGTCTTTGTGACCCTGAGGACTGCAGCACACCAGGCTGCCTTGTCCATCACCAACTCTGGAGTTTGCTCAAACTCATGTCCATTGAGTCAGTGATGCCATCAAATCATCTCATCCTTTCTTGTCCCCTTCTTCTCCTGCCTTCAATCTTTCCCAGCATCAGAGTCTTTTCTAATGAATTGGTTCTTTGCATCAGGTGGCCAAAGTATTGGAGTTTCAGCTTTAGCATCAGTCCTTCCAATGAATATTCAGGACTGATTTCCTTTAGGATGGACTGATTGGATTTCCTTGCAGTCCAAGGGACTCTCAAGAGTCTTCTCCAACACCACAGTTCAAAAGCATCAATTCTTTGGCGCTCAGCCTTCTTCACAGTCCAACTCTCACATCCATATATGACTACTGGAAAAACCATAGCTTTGACTAGATGGATTTTGTTGGCAAAGTAATGTCTTTGCTTTTGAATATGCTGTCTAGGTTGGTCATAGTTTTTCTTCCAAGGAGTAAGCATCTTTTAATTTCATGGCTGTAGTCATGATCTGCAGTGATTTTGGAGCTCCCGAAATAAAGTCTGTCAGTGTTTCCACTGTTTCCCCATCGATTTCACATGAAGTGATGGGACCTCATGTATATTGTCACTGTATATTGTCACCCTGCTTATTTAACTTACATGCAGAGTACATCATGAGAAACGCTGATCTGGAAGAAACACAAGCTGGAATCAAGATTGCCGGGAGAAATATCAATAACCTCAGATATGCAGATGACACCACCCTTATGGCAGAAAGTGAAGAGGAGATAAAAAGCCTCTTGATGAAAGTAAAAGAGAGAGTGAAAAAGTTGGCTTAAAGCTCAACATTCAGATGCTAAGGCTGAAACTCCAGTACTTTGGCCACATCATGTGAAGAGTTGACTCATTGGAAAAGACTCTGATGCTGGGAGGGATTGAGGGCAGCAGGAGAAGTGGACGACAGAGGATGAGATGGCTGGATGGCATCAGTGACACGATGGATGCAAGTCTGAGTGAACTCCGGCAGTTGGTGATGGACAGGGAGGCCTGGCATGCTGTGATTCATGGGGTCACAAAGAGTTGGACATGACTGAGCAACTGAACTGAACTGAACTGATGGGACCAGATGCCATGATCTTCGTTTTCTGAATGTTGAGTTTTAAGCCAACTTTTTACTCTCCACTTTCACTTTCATCAAGAAGCTCTTTAGTTCTTCTTCACTTTCTGCCATAAGTGTGGTGTCATCTGCATATCTGAGGTTATTGATATTTCTCCCGGCAATCTTGATTCCAGCTTGTGCTTCTTCCAGATCAGCGTTTCTCATGATGTACTCTGCATGTAAGTTAAATAAGCAGGGTGACAATATACAACCTTGACATACTCCTTTTCTTATTCAGAACCAGTCTGTTGTGACCTGCATACAGATTTCTCAAGAGGCAGGTCAGGTGATCTGATATCCTCATCTCTTTAAGAATTTCCCACAGTTTATTGTAATCCACCCAGTCAAAGGCATTGGCATAGTCAATAAAGCAGAAGTAGATGTTTTTTCTGGAACTCTCTTGCTTTTTCGATGATCCAGTGGATATTAGTTTTTTTTTTTTTTATCTCTGGTTCTTCTGCCTTTTCTAAATCCAGCTTGCACATCTTGAAGTTCCCAGTTCATGTACTGTTGAAGACCAGCTTGGAGAATTTTGAGCATTATTTTGCTAGCATGTGAGATGAGTGCAATTGTGCAGTAGCTTGAACATTCTTTGGCAAGTCATTTCTTTGGGATTGGAAAGAAAACCAATCTTTTCCAGTCCTGTGATCCAGATTTGCTGGCATATTGAGTGCAGCACTTTGCCAGCAACATCTTTCAGGATTTGAAATAGCTTAATGGAATTCCATCACCTCCACTAGCTTTGTTCATAGGGATGATTCCTAAGGCCCACTTGACTTCACATTCCAGGATGTCTGGCTCTAGGTGAGTGATCACAACATTACGATTATCTGCATTGTGAAGATCTTTTTTGTACAGTTCTTCTGTGTATTCTTGCCACGTCTTCTTATTATCTTCTGCTTCTGTTAGGTCAATACCATTTCTGTTCTTTATTGAGTCCATCTTTGCATGAAATATTCCTTTGGTATCTCTAATTTTCTTGAAGAGATCTCTAGTCTTTCCAATTCTATTGTTTTCCTCTATTTCTTTGCACTGGTCACTGAAGAAGGCTTTCTTATCTCTCCTTGTTATTCTTTGGAACTCTGCATTCAGAAGGGTATATTTTTCCTTTTCTCCTTTGCCTTTCACTTCTCTTCTTTTCACAGCTATTTGTAAGGCCTTTTCAGACAGCCATTTTGCTTTTTACATTTCTGTTTCTTGGGGATGGTTTTGATCCCAGCCTTCTGTATAATACGAGCCTCTGTCCATAATGCTTCAGGCACTCTATCTGTCAGATCTAATCCCTTGAATCTATTTCTCAGTTCCACTGTATAATTGTAAGGGATTTAATTTAGGTCATACCAGATGGTCTAGTGGTTTTCCCTATTTTCTTCAAGTTACGCCTGAAGTTGGCAATAAGGAGTTCATGATCTGAGTGAAAGTCAGCTCCTGGTCTTTTTATTCTTGACTGTATAGAGCTTCTCGTTCTTTGGCTGCAAAGAATATAATCAATCTGATGTCGGTACTGACCATCTGGTGACGTCCATGTTCTGACAAAACGTGGTCCAGTGGAGAACGGAATGGCAAACCACTTTAGTATTCTTGCCTTGAGAGCCCCATGAACAGTATGAAAAGGCAAAAAGATAGGACCCTGAAAGATGGACTCCCCAGGTGGTAGGTGCCCAATATACTACTGGAGATCAGTGAAGAAATAACTCCAAACAGAATCAAGAGATGGAGCCAAAGCAAAAACAATACCTATTGTGAATGTGACTGGAGATGGAAGTAAAGTCCGATGCTGTAAAGAGCAGTATTGCATAGGAACATGGAATGTTAGGTCCATGAATCAAGGCAAATGTAAGTGGTCAACAGAAAATGGCAAGAGTGAACATTGACATTTTAGGAGTCAGCAAACTAAAATGGACTGGAATGGGTGAGTTTAACTCAGATGACCGTTTTATCTACCACTGTGGGCAGGAATCCCTTAGAAGAAATGAGGTAGTCAGCATAGTCAACAAAAGGATCCGAAATGCAGTACTTGGATGCAATCTCAGAAACGACAGAATGATTTCTGTTCATTTCCAAGGCAAAGCATCCTTTCCAGTCTGTTTTTATTTTTAGAGGAGAATTTACTTGTTTTTCAATGTAAGGAGTATAGAGAAAAACAATGAGGACGTGTACAATGCAAGGGAACAAATCCAGAGGGAGGGAGCCCTGAATAAAGGAATTCTAGAAGATTAATTTAATCTAATTAATACTAAGATTAATTCTTAGAAGATTAATTTTTTTCCATGAAGAATTTTACCCATAAGAATGCTGCCACGAGCAACTGAAAAACAGTGATAATACGTTCAATGTTAGTGTTGAGAGTGAAAGGCTTAACTTGTATGGTGTTAGAACATCCAGCTTTAGAAGTACCAATGATAGCCTCAAAAGCTGGTCACTATCACATGTAGAACTAAAGTTGCAATCAGATGACACCTCCAACAATTGGTTTTCATATTCATTTTGCACAAGTCTTTTAACCTCTCCATAAATGCACAAAATATCAGGCACCTGTTCCCAAATATAAACACACTTCATCAGGCACAAGGGCATTTCTCCAAGCTGATATTCATTGTCATCATAGTCTCATCATCATTGATAAGAATATTTATTTATTTATTGAGGATTGTCAACATTTCATCAATTCAAAGATGCACAATTTTTTTCATATTTTAATATCTCTGGTGTCAGAATGTGTTTTACAATCAATGTTGTCTTAAAATTGTTATCAATCAAAGATAAATATAGCATAGTTGTTTTACTTTACATATTTGGAAATATTAAGAAAGAGTCATTATGAAAATCTGTACAATGAGTTTCATCATCTTGAATTAAAACTTTGGGTACAATGATGAAGTCTTTTAGGAAATGTTACAGATCATGAACCATGATCATGAAGACAGTGGAAAGAATATTCTGTGGAAAAATATCAAACTCAATGAGTTTAATTCTAAATTCAAAATGATTTTAATACTTTAACAAAGTTATCTTATTTGTATTAAACTTTCCATTTATGTAAAAAGTGATATATATGATATAAATAAGGTATTAGCTCACCTAATTATTGATACCAAGATGTTCCAAGATCTGCAGTCAGGAAGCTGAACATCCAGAATAGTGGATATATATTTCTAGTCTGAGCTCTAGTTTTAAGATTTAAGAACCAAGGGAACTAATGATATAGGTTCTAGTCTGAAAGCCAGCAGCAGGCTTAATACCCAAGAAGGGCTATTGGTTCAGTCTGAATCCTGGAAAGTTGGAAAACAAAAATGTTCCAGCTCAGAAAGAATCTTACTGTGATTTATGTCAAAGAGCAAGATTATCTCTGACCCACATCCTACAGTGATTGAAATAAAAACAAAAGTAAACAAATGGGACCTAACTAAACTTAAAAGTTATTGCACAACAAAAGGAACTGTGAGCAAGGTGAAAAGATAGCGCTCAGAATGGGAGAAAATAATAGCAAATGAAACAACTGACAAAGGATTAATCTCCAAAATACACAAGTAGCGTATGCAGCTTAATACCAGAAAAACAAACAATGTAATAAAAAAGTGGGCAGAAGAGCTATACAGACATTTCTCCAAAGAAGACATACAGATGGCTAAGAAACACATGAAAAGTGCTCAACACCACTCATTATTTGCATGCACGCGTGTATGCTAAGTCGCTTTAGTCGTGTCTGACTCTGTGCGACCCTATGGACAGCAGCCCACCAGGCTCCTCTGTCCATGGGATTCTCTAGGCAAGAATACTGGATGGGTTGCTATTTCCTTCTCCAAAAAATAATATCTAAATATGTATTTAAAAAAATCACTCAGTTGTGTCTGACTGTGACCCCATGGACCGTAGCCACCAGGCTCATCGGTCCATGGAATTCTCCAGGCAAGAATACTGGAGTGGATTGCCATTTTCTTCTCCATTATTAGAGAAATGCAAATCAAAACTACAATGAGGTATTACCTCACACTTGTTAGAATGGCCATCATCAAAAACTCTACAAACAATAAATCCTGGAGAGGGTATGGAGAAAAGGGAATCCTCTTGTGCTGTTGGTCAGAATGTAAATTGAAACAGCCACTATGGAGAAAAATATGGAGATTCCTTAAAAAGCTAGGAATAAAGCTACCGTATGACTCAACAATGCCACTACTGGGCATATACCCTGAGGAAATCATAGTTTAAAAAGACACATGCTTGCCAGGGTTCATTGGAGCACTATTTACAATAGCTAGGACATGGAAGCAACCTAGATGTCCATCAACAAATGAATGGATAAAGAAGATTTGTGTCAGGAGCCGCGTTAGACATTACTGACAAAATAGAGGCATGGCCTTAAAATCCCTCCCTTTGTTCCATAGGCACGGACCCGGAATGAAGGAGTTAGGTTTTGTGATTCTGACTTGTTTTTTCCTTTCCTCGGCTGAGTTGACAGAACAGACTATTAAGGTGCTTATTGTTTTTGAAAGGAGCAGGAGAAGGCATAAAGTCTTCTGCAGCTGTGCTCAAAGAATAATTCATAAAGTTAATCACTGACGTTTGTTCAAGGACTTTTACAAAAAAGTGTTCCAGGGTGAGCACAGAGGCCGCAGCTTGAGACCATGGGAGGGATTCCTATCTGAAGCCTATTTGTGAGAAAAGTGTTTATGGCAAAAGAGTTTGCTGAATTTAGGGCTTAGGAATAATTAAAATAGTTAGAAGCTAAAAATTTAAGGAATTTTGTAATGTTAGCATATTCTACTATAGCGTATAAAAATTAGGGATTTTAGAGATATTATTAGTAGAAGCCCTTTCTAAGGAATAGTGAACTTAGGATACTAGGGGCAAACAGGACTTAGAAAGATAAGAAATAAACTGAGGAATGTGGTATGCAGCCCAAAATTTAGCATGAGTTACAGTGTATTCACAAGGACACATGAGAAGTAGATAAGAGAATCACTGAGGAAGGAACTCCTTTTGAGGTGCAACAGTGATTTTTGGAGAAAAATAAATCTGGGTCAATGGGAACTAAAAATACCAAACCTCTGACCTAATGTTTTTGTAAAAGTATAAAAGAGAATCATGAGCTTGAAATAAACAGGCAGTCCAAGAAAACTGAGAGGCTGCCTCAGTTTCTCTTGCTAACACCGCCTACCCCCTCAGGCTGAATCCCTGGCTGCTGGAGCTGGACTCCGGCAGATTTGGTACATATACACACTGGAATATTACTCAGCTTTAAAAAGGAACACATTTAACTCAGTTCTAATGAGGTAGATGAACCTAGAACTTATTATATGGAGTGAAGTAAGTTAGAAAGAAAAACAAATATCATATATTAATGCACCTATGTGGAATCTAGAAAGACGGTACTGATGAACCAATCTGCAGGGCAGCAAAGGAGACACAGACATAAAGAATAGACCTATGGACATAGTGGGGGAAGGAGAGGGTGGGATGAATTGAGAGTAGCTTTGAAACATGCACAGTACATAGCCAGTGGGAATTTTCTGCATGACCCACTGAGCTCAAATTCCATGTTCTGTGACAACCTAGCGAGGTGGCATGGGGTAGGAGTTGGGAAGGAGGTTAAAGAGGGAGGGGACATGTGTATACCTATGGCAGATTCATGTTGATGTATATCAGAAACCAACACAATATTGTAATTATCCTCCAATTAAAGTGACAGTCGCTCAGTTGTGTCTGATTCTTTGCGACCCCATGGACTATACAGTCCACGGAATTCTCCAAGCCAGAATACTGGAGTGGGTAGCCGTTCCCTTCTCCAGAGGATCTTCTTAACCCAGGGATTGAACCTGGGTTTCCCCATTGCAGGCGGATTCTTTACCAGCTGGCCCACCAGGGAAGCCCAAGAATACTGGAGTGGGTAGCTTATCCCTTCTCCAGCTGATCTTCCTGACTCAGGGTCTCCTGCATTGCAAATGGATTCTTTACTAGCTGAGCTACCAAGAAAGCCACTCCTCCAATAAAAATAAATAAATTTAAAAAATTGTTCCAGCTCAGTCAGGCAGGGGGATGGCTCCCTCTCATTCATAGGGGCATCAGAATTTTGTTCTATTCAAGCACTCAGCTGTTTAAAGGAGGACAACTCATATTAGGGAGGACAATCTGCTTAGTTTACCAATTCAAATGTTAATCTCATTCCCAACATCCTCATAAAGATACCCAGAATAATGTTTGATAAGTATCTGTGTAAGCCATGGCTCATGACACATAAAATTAAATATCACAAGTCCTCCATTTGTCAACTTGGCACCTATATGCATCTCCTTAAGCCATACTTAATCTCCAAATAAAGGCAATAACAAGGTGTAAATTCCAATACTTCCCTGGTGGCTCAGAGGTTAAAGCATCTGCCTCCAATGCGGGAGACCCGGGTTCGATCCCTGGGTTGGGAAGATCCTCTGGAGAAGGAAATGGCAATCCACTCCAGTATTCTTGCCTGGAGAATCCCATGGACTGAGAAGCCTAGTAGGTTACAGTCCACGGGGTCGCAAAGAGTCGGACACGACTGAGCAACTTCACCTCACCTCACCTCACCTCAAATTCCAATAACATGATACAACTCTCTTGCATACAACTGAAAATGCACTCTTTGCCCAGAAGAGGAGCTTTGAGTGATGTTTACTCTTCTCTTTGATGTCCTTGAACTTAAATAGTATGATGTAAGATTAACAGAACTTAAAACAATATGGTATTACAGATATATGTATAACTGCTATTACATTTTATTATAATATGTTATACATAAAATACACACAAATGTATACACACAAGGAGGAAATACTCATGAAATTTATAATCTTGACTTCTGTTACTGGTCACATTTCATAGCTGGTATTTATAACAATCTTCTTCCACTACCCAGTCTGTATTCTCTTTGCTTCAACAAATTCTTCAACTGGTTTTTATTCTTCTCTTGGTGGATGGCCCAACTTTTATGCTTGAAGTGTGCAAGCCATTAGTAGTTTTGCCTGAATCAGGTTATTGTAGTTTCCCACTGACCTTAATCTTAGAGTATGGTGATTCTAAGAGACAACCTATGGGATCTCCTGTGTCCAGACATACTGCTACTTACCTCTACTGTAGTCAGATTGTCCAGTTTTCTCATGGCAGTCAGACTCAGTCACCCCAGACAGCACAGTAACTCCTTTCTTTGATTCTGAAGCATGAAGAGTTCCAAAAAGTCAGTGGCAGTTTTAACTTTCACTTCAGTGACATCATTACTGTGTCTTCCAGTGGAAGCATACCTCCCTTTGGAAATAAGACCTCCAGGCCAACAGAGCATCAAGTCTAGGAAACAGGAAGCAAAATTTTTGCTAGTGGATCACTAGGAGTAATACCAGGTTGTTTCACTCCCATTTCCATTACTTGATTCCTAGATCATGGATTCTAGCTAATGGATGAAACAGCACCATGTATTGGTCACTGGTTGAGAGCACAGATAGCCTTCTGGATAACCTTGTCTTAGCCTTGCCAGGTATTGCCATCTAGCTAGTATCGTAACTGGCTTAAAAAGGCCATTCCATAATTCTATTGAGCCAGCTGCTTCAGAATGGTGGGCAATATGGTAAGCTCAATGAATTCTATGAGCATGGACAAGCTGACACACTTCGTTTCCTATGAAGAATTCCTTAATCAGAAGCAATATTGTATGGAATACCATGAGGGTGGATAAGACAGTCTGTATGTCTATGGATGATAGTTTTGGCAAAAATCATAGTGTGAAGGGAAGGCAAATCCACATCCAGAGTAACTACTCCAATAAGAACAAAACACTCTCTCTTCCATGATGGAAGCAACTCAATGTAATCAACCTACTCCTAGGTAAATGGCTGATTGGTGGAATGTACCATATCAGGGCCTCAGTGTTTGTCTGTGCAGCTGGCAGATTGGGCACTCAGTGGTGACCATAGCCAGGTTGACTTTGGTGAATGACGGTCCTTGTTGCGGTGGCTGTGCATAAATTCTATCCCTGCCACCATAGCCACTACATTCATGAACCTCTTTGGTGACTACAGGGGTGGCTAAGCAAAGAGACTAACTGATATCTATAAAATGGGTCATCATCCCATTCATTTGATTATTAAAATCCCTTGCTGTAGAGGTCACCCTTTGGTGAGTATTCACAGGGGACATAAATATCTTCATTTTGGGGCCCTATTCTAAGACCTTTATTTATATCATACCTCTTCCCCAAATTTCCTTCCAACCAATTTCTCAATCATTTTCTTTCCAGATCCCTGACCTTTCAACCAAACTGTTGGCCACAGCCCACGAACCGCTAGATGACCACATATAATTGCTATATTCATGGATCTGGCCATTTCTCCTTTCATGTAAAATGAACGGCCAGGTACATTACTTAAAGTTATGCCTCCTGGGAGAATTTTTTATTCAACGCTGTCCTTCAGGGATGTCCCACTAAGGTCTGTGGTGCTGCAGCTGTCCACATTTGAGTGGTGTTTGCGTATTGTTTGAACCATATCTAAATCAGGCTCAAGACTTCTCCTCTGTCAGTTAATCTTAGCGAACTCCCCAGGAGACCATTGGAATGGTCTGGGGGAGAGAAGGCAGTATAACAGCAGCTTGAACCATGAGCATTTGGGCTACTTCTTCCTGTAACTTACCTGTGCCTGCAGGACCTGCTTAGACTTGATCACACATAAACCATTTTCATTTCATATACTGTTGTGCATGTCCAACCTTATAGTTTTCTGGGTCGGATAACACCCAGTGCATGATGGACAGCTCAGGTTGCTTGGTTAACTTGGTGATCCTTGGTTAAGCATTCAGCCTCTACTAAGGCCCAGTAGCAGGCCAAGGGCTGTTCTCATAAGAGGAATAATTAATTATCTGTAGAGGATGCCAGGTTTTACTCTAAAATCCTGAGGGCCTGCACTGAGATTTATATATGGAGTCTACCAAAGTCTCTAAATGCACCCCTCTCTGCCACCAGCACTGTAAGCACCACTGGAGCTGCTGGGTCATATGGCCCAAGTGGCAGAACAGATTTACTTTTTACCCAACGACATACAAGTAAGTCTTGCCAGTAAGTCTAACTAAGGTAGTCATGTCTTCTTGCTCACTAGTTCCAATTAGAATGCGTAATGGACTAGTGTGTTATCTTGTGGAAGGGAAGGGTGATCAAGATCCCTACAAACTAAATTATCACATAGGGCTGGAGAGTTGATACTTACCTGAAGTAGGACAGGGAAGGTGTGTTGTTGATCTTGCTTGCTTGCTTTTGGTGGATTTTGGACAAAGACGGAGATACGTAGCTGCACACCAGGTCCTAGTGAATGTGTTAATTTGCTCAAGCGATGTAATCACATTTGATACATTAGGTATAATTGGAATCATCTTGTGAACTGGGCAGTTCTAGTGGCTCCCACCTGACTTTCCCCATCGTGATAGCCACAGGTAAAGAAATCACTGTGGGAATTCTGCTAGCTGGTGAGTAGATCTATACCAAGTATGAATTCTGGAGCTGGAAAATATCTGCAGGATGGCTTCAGAGACCCACTGTGCTCACTGTGGGACAGACTTGAGCTAAAACTCTGATGATCACCTGATATCCATAAGTGTTTATGCTGACTGGTGGAACATTTTAAGTTCTGGAACTAATGTCAGTTCAGAGCCCTTATCCAGTAGTCTCTGAAAGGCTTGATTATGACCTTTTCCTCATAGCATTTACTCTGATAAAAGGCCCTGTCTCCTTTGGTGAAAAGTTAGGATGATTGTTAAGAGTGTGAATTTATGGTAGTGAACTGAAGTCTTTCTTCAAGGGAACTTTACTGTGTCCCCTACAGTGAAAGGGTTCTGGTTTTATAAACCCACTGTAACCTGGGAATTGATGGAGAGTCCATGAATTTCTGTTTTTATGATTCAGGTAGACTACTGTGTACTTTACCTAGAACTTTTCAGCTGATGCAGATCAAGCAGAATTTAGCAGGCTGCTTACTTGTTTTACTTCTAGGAATGCAAGCTTAATTAGACAACCACACAGGTCTGCGAGTCAGACTATTTTGATTGTTACTTTGACTCTGATGCTCATTATGGTAACTCTACCCACCTTGCTTTTGTCTGTGGAGCTTTTTCATTTGATTCTTGCCACTGGGATCCAGTTGCATTTAGGTTTCCCAGTTGAGTGTCTAACAGTCCCTACTGTAGATTTGGCCTACAGAGAACAACAAAGTTGTTTTTGTTGCTAGAAGAGTTCTTCAAAGATGCCAGAGCTCCCCACACAGATTTATTTCTTTCAGCTGTGGTGAAAATTATGGTTTCTTGGACCCTCCTAGTGTGGTGGCTAAGTCTAAAATGACACTACTGATTTTAGGTCTAAATTCACGCTGATATTTCAGTTATTCAAAGCATTTGAATCTCTTTCTCCACATTAAATCAAAGCAGATCTGGGATTTCCAGTTTTGGTCTCCATGTTTCATCCTCCCAACCAAACTGTTAGAATCCTTTCTAAATCCCCAAGATGCAACATTAAAGGTAGAATCACTGCCTAGTGAGTCTATATCAATAAATTTGGCTGTTTCTAACTTCGAGTTCCCTTCTGACTCCACCTGGGTAGGATTCAGACTTATATAGTTCCAGTCCCACAGACAGTGGTTGTGCCCTACTGGCTCCTCAGCCAAGCCCACTCACCAAATTGTATCAGTCAAGCTGATACTATTAACCAACAATGTGTGTATAAAATAAAAATCCTAAATGACTAAGACTTGATGGTAGATTAGTTGCAATGACATGTGACAGCCATTTGTTAGACATTGTTCTAGGTATTTGATGCATCTTTTCTTTTCTTTTGAACCCTCTCAAGTGGCCCATTCTGCAAAGCTATATTTTTTTAAATTAATTTATTTTAATCGGAGGTTAATTACTTTACAATATTGTATTGGTTTTGCCATCATCAACATGAATCCACCACGGGTATACACATGTTCTGGGTAAGGGCTATTTTTTTTTTTTTTAACACTTTTTCAAAATTGAGATTTATTTTATTTTATTTTATTTGTTTGTTTGTGGTTTCCAGGTTGTTTTATTTATTTTTTTAATTAATTTTTATTTTTTTAGTTTGTTTTGCTTTACAATATTGTATTCGTTTTGCTACATATCAACATGGATCAGCCACGAGTGTACATGAACTCCCAATCCCGACCCCCACCTCCCCCCTTGGCAGAGTGGCAGTGTAACATGTGTGATATCATAAGTGAAATGAATCGCCAGTCCAGGTTTGATGCAGGATGCAGGATGCTTGGGACTGATGCACGGGAATAATCCAGAGAGAGGGTGGGTAAGGACTATTTGTAAGATTCACTTTAAACCTAAGGGAATTGAAGCTCATACTCTTTAAGCATCCTGCCCAAGATCTTAGAATTTGGCAATGGTAGAGCTGGGATTCAAATCCAGATTTGCACTGGGACTCAAATGACACCAACATGTGATGGTCATTGTAGGGAAAGAACAAATTAGCCAAGATGACAGTGACCAGGCTCTCTCACCCCACGCTATCTTGCTCTCACCCCACATTTTGTAAATAATGATTGTGTAACAGTGGAGATCAATTATAGCACTGCCCATGCGCATCGTGAGGTACTTGCTTGGCCGCGGGCTACTTCTGCTCTATAAACATATATAAGCTCCCCCTGGAAAGGCCTGGGGGCTGCATTGGGTGTGTTGTGTCATGTTATGTCTGCTGCTATGACTGCGGCACCATCCAGGAGAGAAGAAATGTGTTTGCAGTTCCTATGGCTCCTTCAGTTTTCTTCTAGCTTCCCTGCTTATGCCTTGCCTACCGTGGGTTCAAAGAACAGCGTGCACAGTGAGACAATCATTAACACTTAGAAGTTAGGATTTATATGATTACGTCATAGAGACTTAATGTGTACAGTTTAGACATCTGATAGCTGGTCAAAATTTACAATATTTTGAGCTGGGTAAGATTGTCTACCCTGGGCAAATGCTCATTGTTCTAGGTAGTGTGGATACTTGGGTGAAGGATCCTAATATCTGTCTAACGGAGACAGATATTTTAGGCAGATAAGATACATGGTAAGCACGCTGCTGCTGCTGCTGCTAAGTCACTTTAGTCATGTCCGACTCTGTAGACGGACATGTGCGGCTCCATAGACGGCAGCCCACCAGGCACCCCTATCCCTGGGACTCTCCAGGCAAGAACACTAGAGTGGGTTGCCATTTCCTTATTCAATGCATGAAGGTGAAAAGTGAAAGTGAAGTCACTCAGTCATGTCTGACTCTTAGCGACCCCATGGACTGCAGCCTACCAGGCTCCTCCATCCATGGGATTTTCTCGGCAAGAGTACTGGAGTGGGGTGCCATTGCCTTCTCCTGGTAAGCACACTAGAAGACAGAACTATTTGTGCTGAGGAGTTTCAGATGGTATGATTTCTCTAA
>SJXQ01005476.1:250140-284988 GCA_006408695.1 Aepyceros melampus | reverse complement strand
ATAAGTGTTGAGGAGATAAATAATGCCTCTGAAACGGGTAACTGAGAAAACGTATAGTAATTTTATCCTTTACTCTAACTCTTATTTTTGCTTGTTGAGTAATGACAAACTCTGCAAAATATACTTACTTATACAAAATTTAAGCAGAGTTTAGTTTGAAAGCATTGGAAAGAAAATGATAAACACATCTGGTTTAGAAAGCAACACACGTGCACGGGCACATGGGAACTCTAGGGAGCCCATTATATTGATATTTATGTAAATAAAGTGATTAGCATTAAGCATTCCCTTGTGACTTTTAACTACTTAAGATTTCTCCCATCAGAACTCCTAATCTAAACTGTATAATATGAAGAAGTCAGAAGACTCTACATCCAGTTAAAATAATATAAACTAGTATAGCTTCACCAAGGGATTGTTAAAAATCCATGAAATCTGGGAAATATTCCAGAGTCCAAACTGGAGAGTCAAAATGATTGATCCTGGTGCTTTTGGAATGAAATCCCNTATAATATGAAGAAGTCAGAAGACTCTACATCCAGTTAAAATAATATAAACTAGTATAGCTTCACCAAGGGATTGTTAAAAATCCATGAAATCTGGGAAATATTCCAGAGTCCAAACTGGAGAGTCAAAATGATTGATCCTGGTGCTTTTGGAATGAAATCCCGGAAAACCTTTGTTCCTGGATATTTTGTTACAAGCAAAAGACATTTTGAGGGAGGACAATAATACAAATGCCTACATGAGTGAGGCATGTGACTAACTGGGAGAATTAGTGTACTTACTGTGAGTGTTTAAACTAATTTTCTAGCCCTAGCAAATGGACTAGAAAAATTAATTCCAGTTTTCTCCACTTTGAAGTGGGAATTTTAACAATGTCAGCCTAATTTGGGCTTCCCACATAGCCTAGTAGTAAAGACACTGTCTTTCGATGCTGGAGATGTAGGATCAATCCTTGGATTGGGAAGACCCCCTGGAAAAGGAAAAGGCAACCCACTTCAGTATTCTTGCTAGGGAAATCACATGGACAGAGAAGCCTGGCAGGCTACAGTCCACGGGGTCACAAAAGATTCTGACATGATTTAGCAACTAAAAAACAACACAATAAAGACATTCTGCCTTTGTGATCAGCCACAATCACTGAAATCCCAGACTCTCAGAAGGAAAGTAGGTGCTTAGGATAGAATCAGTGTACTTACTGTGAGTGTTTAAACTAATTTTCTAGCCCCAGCAAATGGACTAGAAAAATTAATTCCAGTTTTCTCCTCTTTGAAGTGGGAATTTTAACAACGTCAGCCTAATTTGGGCTTCCCACATAGCCTAGTAGTAAAGACACTGTCTTTCGATGCTGGAGATGTAGGATCAATCCTTGGATTGGGAAGATCCCCTGGAAAAGGAAAAGGCACCCCACTTCAGTATTCTTGCTAGGGAAATCACATGGACAGAGAAGCCTGGCAGGCTACAGTCCACGGGGTCACAAAAGATTCTGACACGATTTAGCAACTAAAAAACAACACAATAAAGACATTCTGCCTTTGGGATCAGCCACAATCACTGAAATCCCAGACTCTCAGAAGGAAAGTAGGTGCTTAGGATTAACTGCATTGTTTGTGTACAATCTAGAGAGGTTGGACAACACATTCACTGACTCAGACACAAAAGCAATCTATTACCCAGGAAACATTTCAAAAGCCAGCCAAGGGTCAGCCTTAGAAGCAGGTTTTTCTGATAAACAGCCCTTCCATGTTAACCCTTGCCTGCATGTCCACTAATGTGCCAGTTGTTTAAAAAATACCCATCTATAACACTACACTCCTACAGATTTGTTGTATGCCATATATGAAAAAGACAATAAAGTTGTCTTCAAATTATTGATATGTAAATGCTGTTGACCTTCACTTAAGCAAAAGCCTTTTAAATTAATGTATTGAAGAGAGCAATAAAATCAGATATGTCCTTCAGGGAAATGTATCACAGCCAAATGGAAGAACATAAAATGACTCTTGATCATACAACTCAACAGCTAAAAAGCAAACAATCTGATTTTAAAATGGGCAAAAGATCTGAATAGACACTTTTTCAAAGACACACAGATTGCCAACAGGTACGTAAAAAGGGGTTCAACATCATAAATATTCAGGAAAGTGCAAATCAAAACCACAATGAGATATTACCTCACAACTGTTAGTATGGCTATAGTGAAAACGATGAGAAATAACAAGTGCTAGCATGGATACTAGTGGGAATACAAATTGTTGACATCTCTATGGAAAACACTATGGAGGTTTCTCAAACATTTAAAAATAGAACTACCATATGATCCAGAAATTGCACTTCTGGACATTTCCAAAGAAAATGAAAATAGTAACTTGAAAAGATACATGCACTTCAATATTCATAGCAGCATCATTTACAATTGCCAAGATATGGGGACAACCTAAGTGTACATAGATAGATAAGTGGATAAACAAAATTTTAAAATACATATATAATATATAAATTATTCAACCACCAAAAAAGGAAATCCTGCCATCTGTGACAACAGGGATGAGCCTTAAGTGTATTATGTTAAGTGAAAAAAGTCAGATGGAGAAAGGTGAATAACATATGATTGCACTTACATATGGAATATAAACAAACTCAGATATAGAAAATAGATCAGTGGTTGTCAGAGCTGAAGAGTGGCAAGGTAGATGAAATGGGTAAAGGTGGTAAGTCTGCCATCTGTGACAACAGGGATGAGCCTTAAGTGTATTATGTTAAGTGAAAAAAGTCAGATGGAGAAAGGTGAATAACATATGATTGCACTTACATATGGAATATAAACAAACTCAGATATAGAAAATAGATCAGTGGTTGTCAGAGCTGAAGAGTGGCAAGGTAGATGAAATGGGTAAAGGTGGTAAGTCCTGGGGATTTAATAGACAGTAAAGAATATCCGGGTGGAGCAGTGGTGAAGAATTTGCCTGCCAATGCAGGAGACACCGGAGACGTGGGTCAAGAAGATCCCTCAGAGTAGGAAATGGCAAACCACCCCAGCATTCTTGCCTATGGACAGAGAAGTCTGACAGGCTATAGTCCATGGGGTCACGAAGAGCCGGACATGAATGAAAATGCATGCACACATACCAGAGTATACCTAAAAATAGAGCACTTTTAACTGAAAGTTGCTAAGATAATAGATCTGAAACGTTCTCACTACAACAGCAACAACAAAAACTATGTGTAGTGGTAATAAATAGCTAGATTTATGATGATAATTTTTCTATATATATATATAATGAATCATTACATTCTACACCTGATACTAATATAGTTCAGTTGCTCAGTCATGTCTGACTCTTTGCAACTCAAATGGACTGGAGCACACCAGGCTTCCCCATCCTTTACCAACACCTGGAGCTTGCTCAGTTTATGTTCACTGAGTTGCTGATGCCATCCAACCATCTCATCTTCAGTGAAGTCCACTTCTCCTCCCTCCTTCAGTTTTTCCTAGCATCACGGTCTTTTCCAGAGTCGGTTCTTCACATCAGTTTTTGCTTTTTGCTTCCCTTTTTTTCACAGCTATTTTTGTTAAACTACTGTGTGGTAAGCAAAAATTAATTAATGTACATGGTTTTTCTGAAGAATGTCCAAAGTGAGGGAGGAAAGTGTTATTTAATTTGGCTCATTTTATTCACTTTTGTTTTTTTCTTTCTGTCATGAATGGATCTGAAACATCAACTGGTAGTTCTCCTATAATAGCAGATGAGACCCTAAAATATTATAAGGACAATAAGTTTAGCTGTGTGATTCCAAACTTATAACCAAGAAGACTTAGTTCAGAAGACTGGCTTTGAGACAGATTAAATTTTACTGAAGTGTTTTAGCAGTGTGTTATTATTTCCAGGACAACCATTAAAGATATTTCATTAGTCTTTTATAAACTGTCATTCTTAAATGACTCATTTTTGCAGTTGTCTTGAATGGATCCATGATTATAATTGGTAATATGGACATTTGCCATTTGTTCAGGTTATTCTGCATGTGCACAGAAGTCCAATGTATGTGGGCTCCTTCAATTTACTAGGCAAAACCTCCTCTCACAGAAGAGTCAAATATTTGAGTTTCTTACATACCTTGACTCACTGGAAGTTCACACTCGAGCACCTGCTCTGAAACTTTCATTTGAAGCCAGTAATGTGAAGAAGTGAGAGTCACGCAGCATCCATTCTAGGACAGATGGTGACAGGGCAGGTGCGTCTTCTTTTCTCTGTGTAAGAGTGGAGCGGTTTTAACCAGAAACAAGCGGCTTTGGTGTCATCAGTGGCATTGTTAGTATAGGCTATGGTGTCTGAATTCAACTGCCAGATCAATTCTGGGATATAATCAAACAGGAAATTGCGTCCTGTCAATTAGCCTCAAATCCCAGTTCTCTGATCCCCGAGAGATTCCTGTGACCATCTACAGAATTCTTTTCCTAACTTTTTAAAAAATTGTGAATTACAGTTGACTTCTGTTCTTGAAATTAAAAAATCCTATCCAATATATTTGTGATTGAATAAGGGATGGAATGAGGAAGTAAGAAGGGTAAAAGAGAGAAAGAGAATGAATGAGAGAGTGAGAATAAAGGTACATTATTAGAAAAATTACTAAGCTGTCTCCTGCTTTTATTGTTGCTATGACACCATAAAGTGTTAAAAATTATATATTGCATACTGTGATTTTTGGAGGCAAGGCTACTCATAATTGTCAGTTACAACTCCAGAGAATCCATACACATTGTATAAGTGTTGAGGAGATAAATAATGCCTCTGAAACGGGTAATTGAGAAAACGTATAGTAATTTTATCCTTTACTCTAACTCTTATTTTTGCTTGTTGAGTAATGACAAACTCTGCAAAATATACTTACTTATACAAAATTTAAGCAGGTTTAGTTTGAAAGCATTGGAAAGAAAATGATAAACACATCTGGTTTAGAAAGCAACACACGTGCTCGGGCACATGGGAACTCTAGGGAGCCCATTATATTGATATTTATGTAAATAAAGTGATTAGCATTAAGCATTCCCTTGTGACTTTTAACTACTTAAGATTTCTCCCATCAGAACTCCTAATCTAAACTGTATAATATGAAGAAGTCAGAAGACTCTACATCCAGTTAAAATAATATAAACTAGTATAGCTTCACCAAGGAATTGTTAAAAATCCATGAAATCTGGGAAATATTCCAGAGTCCAAACTGGAGAGTCAAAATGATTGATCCTGGTGCTTTTGGAATGAAATCCCAGAAAACCTTTGTTCCTGGATATTTTGTTACAAGCCAAAGACATTTTGAGGGAGGACAACAATACAAATGCCTACATGAGTGAGGCATGTGACTAACTGGGAGAATCAGTGTACTTACTGTGAGTGTTTAAACTAATTTTCTAGCCCCAGCAAATGGACTAGAAAAATTAATTCCAGTTTTCTCCTCTTTGAAGTGGGAATTTTAACAACGTCAGCCTAATTTGGGCTTCCCACATAGCCTAGTAGTAAAGACACTGTCTTTCGATGCTGGAGATGTAGGATCAATCCTTGGATTGGGAAGATCCCCTGGAAAAGGAAAAGGCACCCCACTTCAGTATTCTTGCTAGGGAAATCACATGGACAGAGAAGCCTGGCAGGCTACAGTCCACGGGGTCACAAAAGATTCTGACACGATTTAGCAACTAAAAAACAACACAATAAAGACATTCTGCCTTTGGGATCAGCCACAATCACTGAAATCCCAGACTCTCAGAAGGAAAGTAGGTGCTTAGGATTAACTGCATTGTTTGTGTACAATCTAGAGAGGTTGGACAACACATTCACTGACTCAGACACAAAAGCAATCTATTACCCAGGAAACATTTCAAAAGCCAGCCAAGGGTCAGCCTTAGAAGCAGGTTTTTCTGATAAACAGCCCTTCCATTTAACCCTTGCCTGCATGTCCACTAATGTGCCAGTTGTTTAAAAAATACCCATCTATAACACTACACTCCTACAGATTTGTTGTATGCCATATATGAAAAAAACAATAAAGTTGTCTTCAAATTATTGATATGTAAATGCTGTTGACCTTCACTTAAGCAAAAGCCTTTTAAATTAATGTATTGAAGAGAGCAATAAAATCAGACATGTCCTTCTGGGAAAGGTATCACAGCCAAATGGAAGAACATAAAATGACTCTTGATCATACAACTTAACAGCTAAAAAGCAAACAATCTGATTTTAAAATGGGCAAAAGATCTGAATAGACACTTTTTCAAAGACACACAGATTGCCAACAGGTACGTAAAAAGGGGTTCAACATCATAAATATTCAGGAAAGTGCAAATCAAAACCACAATGAGATATTACCTCACAACTGTTAGTATGGCTATAGTGAAAACGATGAGAAATAACAAGTGCTAGCATGGATACTAGTGGGAATGCAAATTGTTGACATCTCTATGGAAAACACTATGGAGGTTTCTCAAACATTTAAAAATAGAACTACCATATGATCCAGAAATTGCACTTCTGGACATTTCCAAAGAAAATGAAAATAGTAACTTGAAAAGATACATGCACTTCAATATTCATAGCAGCATCATTTACAATTGCCAAGATATGGGGACAACCTAAGTGTACATAGATAGATAAGTGGATAAACAAAATTTTAAAATACATATATAATATATAAATTATTCAACCACCAAAAAAGGAAATCCTGCCATCTGTGACAACAGGGATGAGCCTTAAGTGTATTATGTTAAGTGAAAAAGTCAGATGGAGAAAGATGAATAACATATGATTGCACTTACATATGGAATATAAACAAACTCAGATATAGAAAATAGATCAGTGGTTGTCAGAGCTGAAGAGTGGCAAGGTAGATGAAATGGGTAAAGGTGGTAAGTCCTGGGGATTTAATAGACAGTAAAGGATATCCGGGTGGAGCAGTGGTGAAGATTTGCCTGCCAATGCAGGAGACACCGGAGACGTGGGTCAAGAAGATCCCTCAGAGTAGGAAATGGCAAACCACCCCAGCATTCTTGCCTATGGACAGAGAAGTCGGACAGGCTACAGTCCATGGGGTCACGAAGAGTCGGACACGAATGAAAATGCATGCACACATACCAGAGTATACCTAAAAATAGAGCACTTTTAATTGAAAGTTGCTAAGATAATAGATCTGAAACGTTCTCACTACAACAACAACAACAACAAAAACTATGTGTAGTGGTGATAAATAGCTAGATTTATGATGATGATAATTTTTAAATATATATATAATGAATCATTACATTCTACACCTGATACTCTTTGCAACCCAAATGGACTGGAGCACACCAGGCTTCCCCATCCTTTACCAACACCTGGAGCTTGCTCAATTTATGTTCACTGAGTTGCTGATGCCATCCAACCATCTCATCTTCAGTGAAGTCCACTTCTCCTCCCTCCTTCAGTTTTTCCTAGCATCACGGTCTTTTCCAGAGTCGGTTCTTCACATCAGGTGGCCAAACTATTGAAGTTTCATCTTCACCATTAGTCTTTCCAATGAATATTCAGGACTGACTTCCTTCAGGATTGACTGGTTTGGTCTTTTTGCAGTCCAAGGGACTCTCAAGCATCATCTCCAACAACACAGTTCAAAAGCATCAATTCTTCAGCGCTCAGCTTTCTTTATAGTCCAACTCTCACACCCATACATGACCACTGCAAAAACCATAGCTTTGACTAGACAGACCTTTGTTGGCAAAGTAATGTCTCTGCTTTAAATATGCTCTCTAGGGTGGTCATAGCTTTTCTTCCAAGGAGTAAGTGTCTTTTAATTTCATGGCTGCAGTCACCATCTGCAATGATTTTGGAGTCCTCAAAAAAAACAAAGTCTAACACTGTTTCCCCATCTATTTGCCATGAAGTGATGGGACTAGATGCCATTATCTTAGTTTTCTGAATGTTTAGCTGTAGGCCAGCTTTTTCACTCTCCTTTTGACTTTCATTAAGAGGCTCTTTAATTCTTCTTCACTTTCTGTCATAAGGATGGTGTCATCTTCATATGTGAGGTTATTGATATTTCTCCCAGGAGTCTTTATTCCACCTTGTGCTTCATCCAGACTGGGATTTTGCATGATATAATCTGCATGTACGTTAAATAAGCATGGTGACAGGATACAGCCTTGATGTACTCCTTTCCTGATTTGGAACCAGTCTGTTGTTCCATGTTTAGTTCTAACTGTTGCTTCTTGACCTGCATATAGATTTGTCAGGAGGCAGGGCAGGTGGCCTGGTATTCCAATCTCTTGAATAAGTTTCCAGTTTGTTGTGATCCACACAGTCAAAGGTTCTGGCATAGTCAATAAAGGAGAAGAAGATGATTCTCTGAAACTCTCTTGCTTTTTCAATGATTCAACAGATGTTGGCAATTTGATCTTTGGTTCCTCTGCCAAAAGAGGAACTAAATCCAACTTGAACATCTCGAAGTTCGTGGTTTATGTACTTTGAAGATTGACTTGGAGAATTTTGAGCATTACTTTGCTAGCATGTGAGATTAGTGCATTGTGTAGTAGTTTGAACATTCTTCAACATTGCCTTAATTTGGGATTGGAATGAAAACTGACCTTTTCTAGTCCTGGGGCCACTACTGAATTTTCCAATTTTGCTGGCACATTGAGTGCAGCACTTTCACAGCATCATCTTTTAGGATTTGAAATAGTTCCTCTGGAATCCTATCATCTCCACTAGCTTTGTTTGTAGTGATGCTTCCTAAGGCTCCCTTGAGTTCACATTGCAGGATGTCTGGTACTAGGTGGGTGATCACACCATCATGGTTATATGGGTCATGAAGATCTTTTTGAATAGTTCTTCTGTGTATTCTTGTCACCTCTTCTTAATATCTTCTGCTTCTGTTAAGTCCATACCATTTCTGTCCTTTATTGAGCCCATCTTTGCATGAAATGTTCCCTTGGTATCTCTAATTTTCTTGAAGAGACCTCTAGTTTTTCCCATTCTATGTTTTCCTCTATTTCTTTGCAGTGGTCACTGAAGAAGGCTTTCTTATCTTTCCTTGCTATTCTTTGGAACTCTGCACTCAAATGGGCATATCTTTCCTTTTCTCCCTTGCCTTTCTCCCTTTCCTTTTCTCCCTTGCCTTCTCTTCTTTTCTTGGCTATTTGTAAGGCCTCCTCAGACAACCATTTTGCCTTTTTGCATTTCTCTTTCTTGCTGATGGCTTGATCCCTGCCTCCTGTACAATATCATGAACCTCCATTCATAGTTCTTCAAGCACTCTATCTATAGATCTAATGCCTTGAATCTATTTCTCATTTCCACTGTATAATTGTAAGAGATTTGATATAGGTCATACCTGAATGGTCTAGTGGTTTTCCCTACTTTCTTCAATTTAAGTCTGAATTTGGTAATAAGGAGTTCATGATCTGAGCCATAGTCAGCTACAAGTCTTTTTTTTTTTTCCTGACTTTATAGAGCTTCTCCATCTTTGGTTACAAAGAACATAATCAATCTGATTTCTGTATTGACCATCTGGTGATGTCCATGTGTAGAGTCTTCTCTTGTGTTGTTGCAAGAGAGTGTTTGCTATGACCAGTGTTTTCTGTTGGTAATATTCTGTTAGCCTTTACCCTGCTTCATTTTGTACTCCAAGGCCAAATTTGCTGGTTACTTCAGGTATCTTTTGACTTCCTACTTTTGCATTCCAGTCCCCTATAATGAAGAGATATCCTTTTTGGGTGTTAGTTCTAGAAGGTCTTGTAGATCTTTATAGAACGGCTCAACTTCAGCTTCTTTAGCATTACTGGTTGGGACATAGACTTGGATTACTGTGATATTGAATGGTTTGCCTTGGAAATGAACAGAGATCATTCTCTTGTTTTTGAGAATGTATCCAAGAAAGCCATTTCAGACTTTTGTTGACTATGAGGGCTACTCCATTTTTTCTAAGGGATTCTTGCACATAGTAGTTGATATAATGGTCATCTGACTTACATTTTCCCATTCCAGTCCATTTTAGTTCACAATTCCTAAAATGTTGCTGTTCAATCTCCTATTTGACCACTTCCAATTTGACTTGATTCTTTTTTTTTCCTAATTAATAATAATGTTTATTTTTAATATAAATTTATTTATTTTAATTGGAGGTTAATTACTTTACAATATTGTATTGGTTTTGCCATACATCAACATGAATCTGCCACAGGTATACACCTGTTCCCCATCCTGAACCCCCCTCCCTCTCCCTCCCTGTACTATCCCTCTGGATCGTCTCAGTGCACCAGTCCCAAAATGAGATGGATGAAACTGGAGCTTATTATACAGAGTGAAGTAAACCAGAAAGAAAAACACCAATACAGTATATTAATACATATATATGGAATTTAGAAAGATGTTGATGACTTGATTCTTGAACCTAACATTCCAGGTTCTTATGTAACATTGTTCTTTAGAGAATCGGACTTTACTTTCATCACCAGTCACATTCACAACTGGCCACTGTTTTTGCTTTGGCTTTGTCTCTTCATTCTTTGTGAAGTTATTTCTCCACTCTTCTCCAGTAGCATATTGGGCACCTACCGACCTGGGAAGTTCATCTTTCAGTGTCCTATCTTTTTGCCTTTTCATCCTGTTCATGGGGTTCTCAAGGCAAGAATATTGAAGTGGTTTACCATTCCCTTCTCCAGTAGACAACATTTTGTCAGAACTCTCCACCATGACCCTTCCATCTTGGGTGGCCCTACACAGCATGGCTCATTCATTGAGTTAGTGGTCCTTGTGATCAGATTAGTTCATTTTCTGTGATTGTGGTTTTCATTCTGCCTGCCCTCTGAGGGATAATGGTGAGAGGCTTATTGAAGCTTTCTGATGGGAGAGACTGACTGAGGGGAAAACTGGGTCTTGTTCTGATGGTGGCGCCATGCACAGTAAATCTTTAATCCAATTTTCTTTGGATGGGTGTGGCTGTGTTCTCTCCCTGTTGTTGAACCTGAGACCAAACTATGGTGGAGGTAATGAGGAAAATGGCGACCACCTTCAAAAGGCCCCATGCACGCATGGCTGCACTCAGTGACCCCAACCCTGCAGCAGGCCACCACTGACCCATGCCTTTGCCAGAGACTCCTGAACACTCATAGGCAAGTCTGGTCAGTCTCTTGTGGGGTCACTGCTCCTTTCTCCCGGGTCTAATATAATATAGACCCAGGAAAAACTAATATAATGTTGCTGCTTCTGCTGCTGCTGCTAAGTCACTTCAGCTGTGTCCGATTCTGTGTGACCCCATAGATGGCAGCCCACCAGGCTCCCCCATCCTTGGGATTCTCTAGGCAAGAATACTGGAGTGGGTTGCCATTTGTCATATATAATGTTATGCCAATATAATGCAATGTCAATTATATCCCAATTAAAAATGACTTGATTATTTATAATAAAGCATATGTTCACTAAGCCTTTACTTTGTGCCAGGCCCTGAACTAAGGCCTTGATACAATTTATTTTCTTTAATTCCTACTGCTGCTGCTGCTGCTAAGTCACTTCAGTTCTGTCCGACTCTATGCGACCTGATAGACAGAAGCCCACTAGGCTCCCTCGTCCCTGGGATTCTCCAGGCAAGAACACTGGAACGGTTTGTTGGTTCCTTCTCCAATGCATGAAAGTAAAAAGTGAAAAGGAAGTCGCTCAGTCGTGTCTGACTCTTAGCAACCCCATGGACTGCAGCCCAACAGGCTCTGCCATCCATGGGATTTTCCAGGCAAGAGTACTGGAGTGGGGTGCCATTGCCTTCTCCACTTTAATCCCTATACAGTCCTATAATTCAGTTACTAAAATGCTCCCTATTTTAATACTTGGAAACTGAGGTTTAAGGAAATTAATGGTGTGGCTGTGTTCTCTCCCTGTTGTTGAACCTGAGACCAAACTATGGTGGAGGTAATGAGGAAAATGGCGACCACCTTCAAAAGGCCCCATGCACGCATGGCTGCACTCAGTGACCCCAACCCTGCAGCAGACCACCACTGACCCATGCCTTTGCCAGAGACTCCTGAACACTCATAGGCAAGTCTGGTCAGTCTCTTGTGGGGTCACTGCTCCTTTCTCCCGGGTCTAATATAATATAGACCCAGGAAAAACTAATATAATGTTGCTGCTTCTGCTGCTGCTGCTAAGTCGCTTCAGCTGTGTCCGATTCTGTGTGACCCCATAGATGGCAGCCCACCAGGCTCCCCCATCCTTGGGATTCTCTAGGCAAGAATACTGGAGTGGGTTGCCATTTGTCATATATAATGTTATGCCAATATAATGCAATGTCAATTATATCCCAATTAAAAATGACTTGATTATTTATAATAAAGCATATGTTCACTAAGCCTTTACTTTGTGCCAGGCCCTGAACTAAGGCCTTGATACAATTTATTTTCTTTAATTCCTACTGCTGCTGCTGCTGCTAAGTCACTTCAGTTCTGTCCGACTCTGTGCGACCTGATAGACAGAAGCCCACTAGGCTCCATCGTCCCTGGGATTCTCCAGGCAAGAACACTGGAACGGTTTGTTGGTTCCTTCTCCAATGCATGAAAGTAAAAAGTGAAAAGGAAGTCGCTCAGTCGTGTCTGACTCTTAGCAACCCCATGGACTGCAGCCCAACAGGCTCTGCCATCCATGGGATTTTCCAGGCAAGAGTACTGGAGTGGGGTGCCATTGCCTTCTCCACTTTAATCCCTATACAGTCCTATAATTCAGTTACTAAAATGCTCCCTATTTTAATACTTGGAAACTGAGGTTTAAGGAAATTAACTCATATGCCTACAGTTACTCAACTAGAAAGAGCAGAGTATGCAAAAGGCAGTTTGATTCCAGACTTTGAGCATACAACCTTTGGAAAACACTGCCTTATTTGTTTGAAATAATAACACATATTTTTATAGTCCAATTCTTTACCTTCCTGATTTACATGCTTTTTTTCAATTTTTACTTGAGTCTAGGAATATGAACTATTCCACATGACAAGATAGGATACTAAGAAACATTATGTGCCTCAGTCACATTGTTTCCAAAGAAAGTATAAGTATTCACAACTTTATAAGCATCCTCATACCTATATTAAATATAGAAAAAATGCTTCATGAATTCTAATTAAATTCAAAGAATAGAAACTTAAACTTGAATTGCCATTTTCCAATAGTTAGCTATTTCCTCTAATGAGCGTTTCTAACATAAGTAATTTTACATTTAAGTGATATGTCTTAAATTCATTTGGAAAATGTAAAATCAAAACCATAATTTTTAGGTTTGCTTACCACATGCTTCTAAAATACAATTTACCTCCTTTTAAAGTCTTCCTAATTTCTAATTCCCAGCATAATCTTGGAAATTGTGGCTGTGTCATGTTGTTTGAATTCAAAAAGTTATAATGCAGCAAAAAATGTCTGAAGTTGCTAAGCAGTGAATTAAAGTACTCTTCAGGAGGAGACAATAAGAAACTTAAAAGATCAGTTATGTCTACAGGGGGTAAACTGTCCTTGAAAGAAATAAAGGAAGCATAAAGAGGAATTTATAATATATCTCTTGGGTTCAACAATATTAATTTGTCTTAACCATCTTTGAAGTCCTGACCACAGTGATACCTTCCTAGGTGCATTTTAATTAGCATGATACTGTCTCAATAAGCTACACAAAATTCAGAAGAGAAAAAGTCATTATCTCAAAAGCATTTGTCATAGAATATATTGCAACATGAAATGAATAAATTGGTTTCCATATGAGAGCAGAAAGTCTAGAATTGAAAAAAAATTAGAAAATTATTTCTATCATGGTTCACAATACCTTCAATTATTTTTAATACATACCATATTTTGGGGGAAATGCATTTTATAAGAACAGGTGAGGCAAGTATTTTCCTGTTAGTGTCTTAACTGTTGAGATTTTATATAAATATAAGGTTTTCAACATCACAAGTGTCTTTCACCTCCAAAAGTCCCATCTTTTTCATCATTTTAAGTATTGAATCATCCTCACTTGTGAATAAGCCATCTGCTAGAAGCAATAATTTTAGGAACGTGTCCCAAAACAGCTTCCCATAGATAGCTGTTGGCAGCTCTGGCATTTGGGAGCATAATCCTTTTAAATTGAAATCTGCCCTCACAGGTACAGGTTTCCAGATCCTCAGAGTGTCATGAGTTCTATATATTTGTGAGGAAGGTCAAATTTACAAAAAAGGACATTTAAGCTGAAATTTAGCTGATTTTCTTTCTCAGTTGTGTGATTAAATTTTAAATTATAAATAATCAAGAATGTGCTGAGATTCTTAATGAAAACCCAACATTCATCTTTGGAAACTTTTAACATCCATGATTCATGAGAAAATGAATGAGCATATATTTCCTAAATCATGGATGAGTAATCTATCTTCTTTACACTTACACTTTGCCTTTCAGCATGATCTTCACACCTCCTTTGTTGCAATACACATTTAAAATTCTTGATATGTCCTTAACACTGAGTGTCTTGGTCAAAGGAGCATTGTACAGACTGGAACAAATATCCTAGATTGAAACACCTTAGTTTATTCAGAACATTTTCATTTAAAAATATTATTGAAGAGCCCAGCCTCTAGTGAGGAGTCACATTCAGCCAGACTCAAAACTTGGAGCAACGTCCCTTGATTAGCCCAGCGTAGATGAGCTTAATCCTAGCTGACCTAGAGCTGTGAGCCTGTGAGCATGAGAATAAACATCTATCATCGAAAAAATAAATAAATAAAAATATTATTGAAGAAAACAATCCTTCCAGAAGCAAAGATAATGCTCAAGGAGGATATAATTCTCATCAATCTCTTAGTGTTTGGCTCTTAGATGAACTGCTTGCTTTAATGCTAACACAAATCATGTAAAAGAAAAAATTTTGTGTTGCCACAAAATAAAATGAATTATAATGGCCATAGAATTCTTCTACATATATTTACTTCATGCTTTGATATATTTGTAGCAAGAACAAATGAATAAATTGGTTTCCATATGAGAGCAGAAAGTTTAGAATTGAAAAAAATTAGAAAATTATTTAAACTGATATGTTAAATATGTAAACTGATATGTAATATGAAAACTTACACAGAAAAAAGGTTTAGAAAGCCCAAATGTCACTACTGTAAATGTAATGGGAAATTTTTTTTATCTAATTCTGATTTTTCAAACTATGAATTGACAGTATATTTAAAGATGTTTTATCTATTCTTTATAGATTACAGAAATATGAAAACAATCTGCATCTAATACATTTATTGTTTTCTATAACCAGAGATTTCCTGAATATTTATGTTCTTAGAATAGCACTAAAAAGTTTTAACTTATGTATTACACACATCAATTTTTCTTTTCACGAATAATCTTTAGCTTAATAAACTATGTATATGTGCACGCTAAGCCACTTCAGTCGTGTCCGACTCTTTGCGAACCTGTGGACTGTAGTCCTCCAGGTCCCTGCTGTCTCCTCTGTCCGTGGGATATTCCAAGCAAGAACACTAGGGTGGGCTGCCATGCCCTCCTGCAGGGGATCTTCCCAACCCGGGGACTGAACCTGTGTCTCTCACATGTCCTGCATTGGCAGATGGATTCTTTACCATTAATGCCACCTGGGTCTATAACTGTATATTTTTACAATCTTCGACTCTTTGTGACCCCAAGGACTATACAGTCCATGGAATTCTCCAGGCCAGAATACTGGAGTGGGTAGCCTTTCCCTTCTCTAGGGGATCCTCCCAACCCAGGGATCGAACCCAGGTCTCCCACATTGCAGGCGGATTCTTTACCAACTGAGCCACAAGGGAAGCCCGAGAATACTGGAGTGGGTAGCCTATCCCTTCTCCAGGGGATCTTCTCAACCTAGAAGTCGAACCAGGGTTTCCTGCATTGCAGGTGGATTCTTTACCAACAGAGCTATTGGGGAAGCCCTTGGGTTTTTAATAACTACTCATAAATCATTTCAATTGAATACCTCAAAAATCTAGATAGATAATATAAAATCTTTTATATCATCTGGTAGAAGTCATTTTCTTCTCCTAGTATTCCTGATTGGCCTATTACATTTGGCATATATTGGACATTTACCTTTTGCATATACTGAGAAGAGTATCTCCTAGCTTCCCTCCACATCCTCATTCATTCATGATCCTGGAAAATTAGTGATTTAGCTATTGATTTTAAGAGGAAAAACAGTATTGTGGGTCAGCCTTTGCTCTTTCCTTTAGATAATCTGTACTCAGTGTGAAGAACGCAAGCAACCTTCATTCCCCTATTTGTCAAGCTTCCAGCAAAAGACCCTTCATCTGCAAGGTGAAAAGCAAGCTGCCTTGTATACGTAATTTCAATTTACATATGAAGAATAAAAAGAAACTGTGAATTCATAAAGCAGATATGTGGTGTTCCATTTACATTACTTCTGTAACTAATTTCTCAGTTAGTTTGGACCTCAGGAAAAAAAAAAGCTTTGCAAATCACCAAGATTTCCTTGTAGTAAAAATTTCTAAGAAGGTATGAATAAGATAATTCCTTGGTGGATCAGCTGGTAAAGAATCCATCTGTAATCAGGGAGACCTGGGTTTGATCCCTGGGTTGGGAAGATCCCCTGCAGAAGGGAACAGCTATTCACTCCAGTATTCTGGCCTGGAGAATTCCATGGACTGTACAGTCCACAGGGTCTCAAAGAGTCGGACACAACTGAGCGAATTTGGGTCCATGGGTAGTACAATTAAGATTGGGATTACCTTTTCAGAAGTAAGTATAATTGACTAAATTTAGGCACAATTAATCATTTACCTTAGAAAAAATCAGTTCCCATTGAAAATAAACATTATACCATTATCCTGATCATTTAGTTCGCTTTTCTTTGAGAATTTAAAAATGCCCTATATATGCCTATTTATTGTTAGCAATCTTTGTTTTTGTTCAGTTGCCCAGTTGTGTCCCACTCTTTGTGACCCCATGGACTGCAGCACAGCAAGCAGGCCTCTCTGTCCCTCACCATTTCCTGAAGTTTGCGTAAGTTCATGTCCATTGCATCGGTGATGCTATCCAGCCATCTCATCCTCTGATGCTGTCTTCTCCTTTGGCCCTCAGTCCTTCCCAGCATAGGGACTTTTCCAATGAGTGAGCTGTTTGCATCAGATGACCAAAATACTGGAGCTTCAACTTCAGCATCAGTCCTTCCAATGAGTATTCAGGGTTAATTTCCCTTAAGATTGACTGGTTTGGTCTCCTTGCTGACCAAGGGACTCTCAGGAGTTCAGCTTTCACAACTGTGCATGACCACTGGGAAGACCATAGCCTTGACTGTACAGCCCTTTTTTGGCAGAGTAAGATCTCTGCTTTTCAACACACTAAGTTTGTCATAGCTTTCTTGCCAAGAAGCAAACGTCTTATGATTTCATGGCTGCAGTCACCATCCATAGTGATTTTAGAGCCCAAGAAAAGGAAATCTGTCAGTACTTCCACCTTTTCCCTCTCTATTTGCCATGAAGTAATGGGGTCGGATGCCATGATCTTATTTGTCTTTAATATTTAGTTTTAAGCTGGCTCTTTCACTCTCCTCCTTCACCCTTACCAAGAGGCTCTTTAGTTCTGCCATTAGAGTGGTATTATCCTCATATCTGAGGCTGTTGATGTTTCTCCCACCTATCTTTATTCCAGTTTGTAACTCATCAAGACTGGCATTTCGCATGATGTGTACAGCACATATATTAAACAAATAAGGTGACAGCGATTTTTTGTTTGCTTTCTCAATCTTGAACCATTTAGTTGTTTCATACAGGATTCTAAATGTTGCTGCTTGACCAGCATACACGTTCCTCAGGAGACAGGTAAAAAGGTTTGGTATTTCCATATCTTTAAGAGCTTTCCACAGTTTATTATGATCCACACAATCAAAGGCTTGGTGTAGTTGATGAAATAAAGGGTTTTTTTTTTTTTTTTCTTAATTCTCTAGCGTTCTCTATGATCCAGCAAATGTTGGCAATTTGATCTCTGGTTCCTCTTCCTTTTCTAAACAGCTTGGACATCTGAAAGTTCTTGGTTCATCCTTTCCCTTCTCTAGGGGATCCTCCCAACCCAGGGATCGAACCCAGGTCTCCCACATTGCAGGCGGATTCTTTACCAACTGAGCCACAAGGGAAGCCCGAGAATACTGGAGTGGGTAGCCTATCCCTTCTCCAGGGGATCTTCCCAACCTAGAAGTCGAACCAGGGTTTCCTGCATTGCAGGTGGATTCTTTACCAACAGAGCTATTGGGGAAGCCCTTGGGTTTTTAATAACTACTCATAAATCATTTCAATTGAATACCTCAAAAATCTAGATAGATAATATAAAATCTTTTATATCATCTGGTAGAAGTCATTTTCTTCTCCTAGTATTCCTGATTGGCCTATTACATTTGGCATATATTGGACATTTACCCTTTTGCATGTACTGAGAAGAGTATCTTCTAGCTTCCCTCCACATCCTCATTCATTCATGATCCTGGAAAATTAGTGATTTAGCTATTGATTTTAAGAGGAAAAACAGTATTGTGGGTCAGTCTTTGCTCTTTCCTTTAGATAATCTGTACTCAGTGTGAAGAACGCAAGCACATTCTTTAGTACTACCCTTCTTGGGAATTAAGATTAATCTTTACAAGCATACTTATAATAGTGAATGTTGGAGAAAATTAGGAAACAGGTTTAAAACATTAGTAAGTAAAAAGAAGTAATGTGTTTAAGTTAAAAATGATTGGTTCTTACTTTGGGTCTAGCCATGTTACAAATTTTCATACATATTACTTGATTTCATATTTTTAAAATTTAACAAGATATAACTATAAATATTATCTGAATCTTAAGAAAATGGATAATATTATTTAAAGAGACTCAAACCAATAATGACATATCATTTTTATGTTGAAAATAAAACAGGCTACAGTTGAAAATAAAAAGGCAAAGTCAACATGAATTTCTGATTAAAGAAAATATCAATGATATTCAATGAAAATTATAAAAAAGTATGCTTTTATTTCTAAAAAACTTAAAACCACTCAATAAAATTAATATTTATTCATCTATATCTGAAGAATTTTAAGTCATTCAATGAAGTATATTTATAATAAATAACATTTAAGACCTTCATAATTTTCATGTGGTAGCTAGTCTCACAATAGGGTCTTCTCACTGAATATACCTCTTTGTGTTCACATGATTACATGGTATTCTTCACTAGAATCTGAGCTGGCCCTGTGCTTATTTTTAATCAATAGGTCACAGTGAAGCTGGTTCATAATGAGAGTTGGGACTCTTTGGAACGCTTGCTGTTGTCATGTAGCCTCACAGATCCTACCCACAATTTTCTGCTAAAAGCCCAGACCAGGCGGGTCTCATAGTCTAAAGTCCACATAGTCACTTTAGCCGATAGCACAGGCTGAGATCAGAGCCAACAACAAGTATTAGTTTTCAGTAACGTGAGTGGGTACATCTTGGACATTCAGTTAAATTAAACCCTTAATGTCCCAGTTATCTGACAGCAGCTGCCTAAGAGAACACAGTGCTCAGCTGAATTCAGTCAAGCCACCCAACCATGAGAGACAATGCTTTCTTAATGTTATTTTTAGCTAGTAAGGTTTCAGATGATTTGTTATAGAGCAAAAATGACTGGAAGAGAAATCAGTAACTAGAGTGGGGTGATACAACTGAAAAAAATAAAAAAAACCTTTATATGACTTTCATTTTAGGATTGGATGCTAATGGAGGCCTGAAGGGCATGGAGATGATTATTTTCAATGGAATAATAATTATGGAAGCTGCAAGGACAGTAAGAAATTTTGTTTTAGAATTTGTAAGAAATGTTACTCCTGCCATACAAGAGAGGAATTTAGAAAAATGTTGCTTGGGATAAAATAGAAAATACATTAAATAAACTGGTATATTTGGCTAAGAGTTCCACTCAGTTGCAAGTACTAACCGGTTTTCTCTAGGTGTGTATGATGCTGCTGCTGCTGCTAAGTCGCTTCAGTAGTGTCCGACTCTGTGTGACCCCACAGACGGCAGCCCACCAGGCTCCCCCGTCCCTGGGATTCTCCAGGCAAGAACACTGGAGTGGGTTGCCATTTCCTTCTCCAATGCATGAAAGTGAAAAGTGAAAGTCAAGTCGCTCAGTCGTATCCAACTCTTAGCAACCCCATGGACTGCAACCTACCAGGCTCCTCCGTCCACAGGGTTTTCCAAGCAAGAGTACTGGAGTGGGGTGCCATTGAGGTAGGGATATTTAGAAATAAGCTAAATATTGTTCCATTTTCAAGTAAAATTTACAGGAAGTAAAAAGAAGTCAGGAATTTCTCAGTTAAAAAAAAAAAAGTGTCATATTCTCAGCCTCTCTCAATGGAAAAAAGGCTCTCAGAGTAAAAAAAAAAAAATTGCCCCTGGGATAAAGACCATCTCAACGGCATGACTGTAGAAACCTTTGTTAAGACTTCAGAAAGATTTAAGGACTATCTCATAGAACTTCTTAATATTTAAAATTACTTTTAAGAATTTTAAGAGCATTGCTCCAACACATCCTGACAAAGAAAGATGCTGAGTTAAAGCAATAGGTAGCCACAGCTTTTGTCTAATGAGTGAATTCTATGATATTCATAGGAAAACCACAAGGGCTCTCAAGAGTATAGTATTTGAGGACATACTGTTAGCTTGCACCAAAATAGGGAAAGATCAAAATGAATTCAACCCTTTGGGTCCTAACCTATATATAGGCAGGAATCAGGCAAGAAAGGCACACAGCTGCAAATTTCTTGTGAAAAGGGAAGGTATTAAAAAGTAAAAGAGAAAGTGGAGTCAAGAGTCCAGAGAGTAGAATTAAAAGCCTGGATATAAATAACAACCATCTGGAAGATGTAGAGAGTAACTCATAGGGAACAATACTGAACTCTAACCAATGGAATGGTGACACGCACTGGCTGGATTTGAGACTTGCTATGTACAGGTTATTGCTATGTGCTCTCATTCCTACCATTCCTGGATAAGAATGACTATTGAATTTATCCTGTTCCTACATCCCCACTGTATGTTGAGAGTGTGTCTTTTCATTGAGATGAATGCAGATTGAGAGAAATAATATTCCAGAAATAACATAGCAGAAACCATTTTTGTAAAAGCTGAATAATTGTGCCTATACCCTGACCCTTGGAACCTATGAATATGTTATCGTATTACATGGCAAAAGGGTCTTCACAGATGAGCATGAGTTTTAAAATGGAGAAGTTATCCTGGATTATCATGGTGAGCCCAAGGGAATCACAAGGTTTCTTATAAAAGGGAGGCTGGAAGTTGGGGGGAAAAGACATCATGCCACTGATTTAAAGATAAGTAAGGAACCACAGGTCAAGGAATGCAGATGATCTTTACAAGCTGGAAAGGCAAAAATAAATAAATAAACAAATTTGCCCCAAAACTTCAAGAAGGGATATGCCCCTTCCAACACCTTGGCTGTAGATTTTTAATCATCATATCCAAGAGGAAAAAAAATTTGTGTTGCTTTAAGCCATTAAATTTGTAGTGATTTGTTACAAAAACAGTAACCATCCTTATATTCCTTCCCTTCCCTAACCCATGGATTGCAGCCTGTTTCAGCTGCTTCTGCCTCCTGAGCTCAGTGGGGTGGCGGGAGTCTGCTTGGGCTCTAACCTGCTGTCCATGGTCAACATATTCTCAGACAAGGAGCTACAGTTACTACGGTCCTCAATACCTAAGTTTCCCTTCTCTCATAGATTGCATTCGTGAGCTGAAAANGTATCTTTCCTTCTCTCCTTTGCTTTTCCCCTCTCTTCTTTTCACAGCTATTTGTATGCCCTCCCCAGACAGCCATTTTGCTTTTTTTTGCATTTCTTTGCCATGGGTATGTTCTTGATCCCTGTCTCCTGTACAATGTCATGAACCTCAGTCCATAGGCACTCTATCTATCAGATCTAAACCCTTAAATCTATTTCTCACTTCCACTGTATACTCATAAGGGATTTGATTTAGGTCATACTTGAATGATCTAGTGGTTTTCCCTATTTTCTTCAATTTAAGTCTGAATTTGCCAATAAGGAGTTCATGATCTGAGCCACAGTCAGTTCCTGGTCTTATTTTTGTTGACTCTATAGAGTGTCTCCATCTTTGGCTGCAAAGAATATAATCAATCTGATTTCAGTGTTGACCATCTGGTGATGTCCATGTGTAAGGCATAATAAATCTTCCTTTCCAGGAAAATATTACATTTTGATATATTTTTTGTAAAAATTGGAGTTATCACTTAATGGTCTTGATCAATCAGGCAGTATGCTAAAAGCAAAATACGCAATCCAGATAACAATGGTGCATTTTACAGATGAGGAATCAGAAGATAGCAGAAATCTGAAATTTCTAAAAGCACTGGCTTTGAAACTATGTTTTCTTCACATCCAGCCTCAACAAGTTATTAACTATGATCTTAGTTCATTATTTTTCATTTTTCTGTACTTAAGTTCCCTCATTTGTAAAAAGGACATGATATTATCCAACTCATAGAACTGCTGAGAAGATTAATCTAAATAATAAGTGCTTATAATACCATCTACCTCAAGAAAGTATCAATAATGTTACTTGCTATTGTTTAGTCACTAAGTCATGTCTGACTCTGCCACCCCACGGGCTGCCAGGCTCCTCTGTCCATAAGATTTTTTCAGGCAAGAATACTGGAGTGGATTGCTATTTCCTCCTCTAGGGGATCTCCCTGAGCCAAGGATCAAATACACATCTTCTGTGTCTCCTGCATTGCAGACAGATTCTTTACCGTTGAGCTATCATGGAAGCCCAAATGTTAGCTATTACAGGTATACTTCAGATTCAAATCCAAGTCTTATATGATACCAAAGTCTCATACTTAACCACTGCCACTATATTTTGCCTTTTATATACTGTTCCCTGGATTGTTTCAATTTTTGTTGCCATTGTAAAAAGCATCTGACTTTTTATAATTCCATTTTATCCAAACTGGCTATTTCTGATATGTAGAAAATACATGTATGTTACAATTAGAAACCTTCCTAAAGTCTGTTATTTCAAATAGCTTTCTTGTTGAATTCCTTAAGTTTCCTGGGCAAGCAATTACATAATACACAAACAATAATAATCTTCTTCAAATTCTTATGTTTTATTTCTTTCTCCTAAGTATTGAAATGATTAAAACTTCAGAACACTGTTTAATAGATGTGATAATAAAGAGCATATTTCTTTAACTCCTGACTTTAATCAAGATGAGTAATTTTTCACTGTTGAGTATGATCAGATTTTTATTTTGAAGTAGATATTTTAATCACATCTTTATGTCTTGTATAAATGGTCAACCACTTGTAAAAGAATGAAACTAGATCACTTTCTAACACCATACACAAAAATAAACTCAAAATGGATTAAAGATCTAAACGTAAGACAAGAAACTACAAAACTCCTAGAGGAGAACATAGGCAAAACACTCTCTGACATAAATCACAGCAGGATCCTCTATGATCCACCTCCCAGAATACTGGAAATAAAAGCAAAAATAAACAAATGGGATCTAATTAAAATTAAAAGCTTCTGCACAACAAAGGAAACTATAAGCAAGGTGAAAAGACAGCCTTCAGAATGGGAGAAAATAATAGCAAATGAAGCAACTGACAAACAACTAATCTCAAA
The DNA here is from genome assembly GCA_006408695.1 of Aepyceros melampus. Classification (NCBI taxonomy): domain Eukaryota; kingdom Metazoa; phylum Chordata; class Mammalia; order Artiodactyla; family Bovidae; genus Aepyceros; species Aepyceros melampus. The sequence continues at coordinate 261,288 of SJXQ01005476.1, read as the reverse complement.
AATATACAAGCAGCTTATGCAGCTCAACTCCAGAAAAATAAATGACCCAATCAAAAAATGGGCCAAAGAACTAAATAGACATTTCTCCAAAGAAGACATACGAATGGCTAACAAACACATGAAAAGATGCTCAACATCACTCATTATCAGAGAAATGCAAATCAAAACCACAATGAGGTACCATTTCACACCAGTCAGAATGGCTGCGATCCAAAAGTCAACAAGCAATAAATGCTGAGAGGGTGTGGAGAAAAGGGAACCCTCTTACACTGTTGGTGGGAATGCAAATTAGTACAGCCACTATGGAGAACAGTGTGGAGATTCCTTAAAAAATTGCAAATAGAACTGCCTTATGATCCAGCGATCCCACTGCTGGGCATACACACCAAGGAAACCAGAATTGAAAGAGACACGTGTACCCCAATGTTCATTGCGGCACTGTTTATAATAGCCAGGACATGGAAGCAACCTAGATGTCCATCAGCAGATGAATGGATAAGAAAGCTGTGGTACATATACACAATGGAGTATTACTCAGCTATTAAAAAGAATACATTTGAATCAGTTCTAATGAGGTGGATGAAGCTGGAGCCGATTATACAGAGTGAAGTAAGCCAGAAAGAAAAACACCAATACAGTATACTTACACATATATATGGAATTTAGAATGATGGTAATGATAAACCTGTACGCAGGACAGCAAAAGAGACACAGATGTATAGAACAGTCTTTTGGACTCTGTGGGAGAGGGAGAGGGTGGGATGATTTGGGAGAGTGGCAGTGTAACATGTATGATATCATAAGTGAAATGAATCACCGGTCCAGGTTTGATGCAGGATGCAGGATGCTTGGGACTGATGCACGAGGATAATCCAGAGAGATGGTGTGGGGGCAGTGGGGGTCGGGATTGGGAGTTCATGTACACTTGTGGCTGATTCATATCAATGTATAGTAAAACGAATACAGTATTGTAAAGCAAAACAAACTAAAAAATAAAAATTAATTTAAAAAAAAGTGTGTTTAGCTTTTCCCATATAATCAAAAACAATGTTTAAATTAACTTATTCCCTACATATTTTGAGGGAATCAAATCACATGAATTTGATTATTTCAATTTGATTAAATAAAGTGAATAAAGTTTTTCAATATTATCTTAGTGAATTGTCTTATGTACTGTTTATATTGTCATCACCATTCAGTAAACACATAAAACACATTAATAACAATAATCATTAAACATTACATCCTTTTGATAGCCAAGAATTCTTCTAAACATTTTGATACTCATTTTGTTTAATTTTTACAAGAGTCCTGTGAATTAGGGACTATTCTAGTCTACATTTTATAGCTGAACAAATCAAAGTGCAGGTGGCTATAAATCTTGCCAGACTTTACTCACCTGGGAAATATACCATTTGGAATTTGAGCTAATCACATGATTCTAGAACTTGAGTGTTTTAATATTTCATTCTACTTAATTTTGATTGCCCAAGTAGCAGCGAGCTAAGCTAGTCTCAGGAAGGCTAAGTCTAAATCCTTTTGCAAAATGCTTCCCAGTTATATCTGTATCTCTAAGAAGGACTTTCACACGTTTACTTCAGTGACTCTGGTGTCATCAGTTACTATGCAATGTTTACTCTGTTCTTTCTTCTTTCTCTCATTTTGTTACCAAAACCATTAGAAAAAAACAGATTTTGTTTAAACTCAACAGATTGAACCTGTATGTGTACTTGTACTCTCTCTGTATGGGAGATGTCAACATAAAATTGGAAGCTAAAATGAAAAAGTGGTAACTGATTAAACAAACCAGAAGAAAGTAAAAATCTGATTAACTATTGTAGGTGGCAGTCAGGTGTGAAGTGTTTGTGTGAAGTCAGGTGTGATGTGTGTGTGTGTGTGTGTGTGTGTGTGTGTGTGTGGTAGGGAAGGATGGGAACTGGAGTTGAAAGCCAGAATTAATGCAGAAAATTCCAGAAAGGGTTCAAGGATAAGGGCTGTAAAATCTTCTAGGGTTTATGACTCTTGGAAAGTCTAAGAAACCTAAAAATTGAAATACTTGTTTTGGCTTAGACTTCCTTCTGTTGGGTTTGCAAATTGAAATTATTGTGTTTGGTTCACTATCCATTCTCCTATACTCACTTCTTCTTTGTGTGTGTGTGTGTGTGTGTGTGTGTGTGGTAGGGAAGGATGGGAACTGGAGTTGAAAGCCAGAATTAATGCAGAAAATTCCAGAAAGGGTTCAAGGATAAGGACTGTAAAATCTTCTAGGGTTTATGACTCTTGGAAAGTCTAAGAAACCTAAAAATTGAAATACTTGTTTTGGCTTAGACTTCCTTCTGTTGGGTTTGCAAATTGAAATTATTGTGTTTGGTTCACTATCCATTCTCCTATACTCACTTCTTCTTATTGTCTGATATGTACTCTTTGCACTGGTCTTTCCCACTATTGTAATCAGACCTTATGTGCAGTACCTGAGTTCAGGAGTTAAGGTTTAAAAGTGGCCTACTGACTTGCTTTTTCTCTATCATCCTGCTTCTTGCCTAAGGAAAACAAAACAAATCCAAATAAGTATTTTAGTTTACCTAGTTTACTAATGGGCTTTCCTGGTGACTCAGACAGAAAAGAATCTGTCTGCAATGCAGGAGACCCAGGTTCGATCCCTGGGTCGCAAAGACCACCTGGAGAAGGGAATGGCTACCCACTTCAGTATTCTTGCCTGGAGAATCCAGTTTATTAAAGACTATATTCATGGGAAAGTCTCTTAGTAAAAATCTCACAAATTATTCTTTTGATTACTTTTTGTCTTCCAGGCATGTAAGTCCCTCTGATATTCTTAAAAAGTGACCATAAGAATTCAAAAGACTAAATTCAAGAATTCAAATACTGTCATCTGCTTTCCTTTCTTATTTGATGCCCAGCAATATAGAATTATCCATAGTATTCACATATAACTTTATTAATTTATTTTTTTAATCTACAGTTATGTCCCTTTTTTCATAATTAATTTTGTGTTTGGTTGTTCATCTTTTTGCAGTATTGGTCTAGTAGAAATGCCTATTTTATTCTTTTTTCTTTGAAGAACAACAGATGGTGTTTTTAAATCATTTCTATTCAACTGCTTGATGTTTCATAATATGTTATTGCTTTAATATTGATTAATGCATTAAATTGTTTTATTATTCCACAATATTTAAAGTTATATGATTAGCCCTTTTACTTGCCTTCTGTCTTTTTAGTAATGAATGCATTTGTTCCTAAGATTCACCTTTGATTACTGCTGTTCTCACTCTGCAACCACTGTTGAACTCATCCTCTTATTTTAAAGTCAAAGAAAACATTTTTTTACCAACAATTTATTTTCAGTCATATCAGAAATATGACTAACATCTATCCTATACTTTAGCAATTTTTGAAATATTTTCCTTTAACATGACTTATGCTTTGGTACAATATTATAATCAGTCCATTCTATTTATTAGCATTAGCAATACAATTTTCCAAAAATATCATTTATGATACAACACTGCCTTGGTACTTTTTAATATTTGGCTCTTTGTTCAAAATTTTTAGAAGGCAGTATAATCCAATCTATAAAACAAAGTTGTGTACTTTACGTGAGATCCAAATAACAAATACAATTTTCTCACTCAATAAGTGTTATTAGAATCTCCAACTACAGTAATAAAAGAGGACAGTGTACTAAATCAGTTAGAAACATTTACAGTCAGAATGACCCAGGTAAACTTTGAGGTCCTTCTTATCTATCTGTTCCTCCCATCATTTGGACCAGGCATTCTACCTACTTGATAGACCAAGGATTTTCAACACAGAGTGTAGCTTTACACTCTGTACACACACAGAGTTCACTTGTGTGAACTTGTTCACTTGTTCAGTTGTGTCTGACTCTTTGTGATATCATGAACCACCAGGCTGCTCTGTCCATGGGGATTCTCCAGGCAAGAATAACTCGAGTGGGTTGCGGAGATCTTCCTAACCCACAGATTGAACCCAGGTCTCCCGCATTGCAGGCAGAGTCTTTACTATCTAAGCTACCAAGGAAGCCCCTGAGAATATTTTAAATGATTCTAATGAGGAACTTTCAAACAGGACACATTTCAACCCCAATCTCAGACTAATTAAATGAGAATTCATACTTAATTCCTTAGATATTCTATTGAACAACCAGAGTTAAGTATCATTGTTATAGCCTTTGGTTGGTAGGCTTCAAACTAGTAAATATATTATCTAGTACAAAATGTATTAACTGATATTCAAACAAAAAAACTTTGCATATACAAATAAGCACACATATATATGTATGTATATATATGTGTGTGTATCTATGTATGGATGATGTGATATTATATGGTAATAAAAGAAGACAAAAAGAGTACTATGAGTTATTATGATCTAAACAGTGAAGAAATGAGATGAGGTAATTTTGATGAGAAAATAAGCTCCTAGTAAAGCTGAATATCTCAATAAAACCAGAGTATTTCAATTAGAAATTAGCTACTGAGCAAAACTCTGCGAGCAATAATATGTGACACTACAAAGTATCCCAAAACAGTACAAGAAAAAGTCATGCCTTCAAGAAGCTTGTAAGATTGAGATACAAATATAACATGGAGAAAATCACTACAAAATTAAATTCTAACTAGAGATATTGTTTGGGTTTCCCTGATGGCTCAGTGGTAAAGAATCCACCTGCTATGCAGGGGAGGCAGGTTGGATCCCTGGGTGGGGAAGATCCCCTGGAGGAGGAAATGACAACCCACTCCAGTTTATCACCTGAAAAATCCCACGGATAGAAAAGTCTGGTGGGCTACAGTCCACAGGGTCACAAAGAGTTGGTCAGGACTGAGCGCCTGAGCTCATACATACTCACTAAACGATATTAAGTAAGTTTCAGAAATAATTCCACAAAGCTTGTAATCCAGAGTCAACCTGACACAGCATCAGGCAGCTTACGGAAGAAGAGGCAGCATTACTGGGCTTGAAGGATCATTAGGCTTTAAACAGAAAAAGAAAAAAAGATGCATGTTCGAAACAGGAGGGACAGTAAGAGCTGTGTATATGCTGAGGAGCTGAAATCATCTCTGCTGATTTAGACTGTGTATGTTATGAAGTCCTGGGGATAGCGGAGAATAGTGATATAAACATGGAGACAAAATAAACTTACAAATCTATTATATCTAGTATTTATCATGGTGATCTTCTTTTTATACCAGTATATTTAACCATTCTGTCCCTTGAGTTACTCAGAAGATTGTATACAATGCCAATGACATCTATTGTATGCAATGGTAATTCATTAAGTATATATTAATATATATGCATATTTACAGTTCAGTGGTAATTAAAAATAAATCTTTGGGGCTTCCCTGGTGGCTCAGATGGTAAAGCGTCTGCCTGCAATGTGGGAGACCCAGGTTCAATTCCTGAGTCAGGAAGATCCCCTGGAGAAGGAAATGGCAATCCACTCCAGCACTCTTGCCTGGAAAATCCCATGGATGGAGGAATTCATTAAATATATACTAATATATATGCATATTTAAAGTTCAGTGGTAATTAAAAATAAATCTTTAATATTCTATAAACAATAATACATTATTAGTTCACATATATATTATAAATACAACAGTTAATTTATTAGCAACATAATTACAGAAATTATAAATGAAATTAATGCAATTATACTACAGTCAAACTAAACTCCTTTCCATAAATTAAACATTACTTGAACCAAGACTTTTTTAATTGCACTTGTATTTTTGTTTGTCTTGTTTTTGTTTTTTCTTACTATATTTTTCCCTGATATTATCATGGCTTAATCTTTCTCATATTTCATTTCAAGGGCAATGTGTTCTCTTGAAGGAAGCCTTTGCTGACTTGCATATCAACTAATGTTGTATGCTCATAAGTTGCTACCCTAGTCCTCCTCTGCTTCCTTTAGAGCAGTCAACACGATGGGCTTGTACTTGTTTCTACTCCTGTGTTTGTCCAATCTCCACAGTTATTGTTTAGTTGCTCAGTCACGTCAACTCTTTACAACCCCATGGACTTGCCAGGAAGCATGCCAGGCTTCCTTGTCCATCACCAACTCTCACAGCTTGCTCAAACTCATGTCCATTAAGTCAGTGATTCCATCCTGCCATCTTATCCTTTGTCATCCACTTTCCTCTTGCCCTCTATCTTTCCCAGCATCAGGGTCTTTTCCAGTAAGTCAGCTCTTCGCATCAGGTGGCAAGCTTCAGCATCAGTCCTTCCAACGAATATTCAGGGTTGATTTCCTTTAGGATTGACTGGTTTGATCTACTTGCAGTCCAAGGGACTCTCAAGAGTCTCTTCCAACACTGCAGTTAAAAAGCATCAGTTCTTCAGCACTCAGCCTTTCTTATGGTCCAGCTCTCACATTCATACATGACTACTGGGAAAACAGTAGCTTTGACTATATGTAACTTTGTCAGCAAAGTGATGTCTGTGCTTTTTCATATGCTCTCTAGGTTTGTCATAGCTTTTCCTCCAAGGAACAAGTGTCTTTTAATTTCATGGCTGCCGTAACCACCCACAGTGACTTTGGAGCTGAAAAAACTAACATATGTCACTGATTCCATTGTGCCCCCATCTTTATATGCCTTGAAGTGATGGGACAAGATGCAATGATCTTTGCTTTTTCAATATTAAGTTTCAAGCCAGCTTTTTCATTCCCCTCTTTCACCTTCATCAAGAGGCTCTTTAGTTCCTCTTCACTTTCTGCCATAAGGGTAGTGTCACCTACATATCTGAAGTTATTGATATTTATCTTGGCAATCTTGATTCCAGCTTGTGATTCATCCAGCCTGGCATTTCACATGATGTACTCTGCATATACATTAAATAAACAGGGTGACAATATACAGCCTTGGTGCATTTCTTTCCCAATTTTGAACAAGTCTGTTGTTCCATGTTTGGTTCTAACTGCTGTTCTTGACTTGCATACAGGTTTCTCAGAAGACAGGTAATGTGATCTGGTATTCCCATCTCTCTAAGAATTTTCCACAGTCTGTTGTGATATACACAGTCAAAGGTTTTAGCGTAGTCAGTGAAGTAGAAATAGATGCTTTTTGGGAATCGTTTTGCTTTTTGATGATCCAGCAGATGTTGGCAATTTGATGTCTGGTTCCTCTGCCTCATCTAAATCCATCTGTACAATCTGGAATTCTTTCCCAATTTTGAACAAGTCTGTTGTTCCATGTTTGGTTCTAACTGCTGTTCTTGACTTGCATACAGGTTTCTCAGGAGACAGGTAATGTGATCTGGTATTCCCATCTCTCTAAGAATTTTCCACAGTCTGTTGTGATTTACACAAAGGTTTTAGTGTAGTCAGTGAAGTAGAAATAGATGCTTTTTTGGAATTGTTTTGCTTTTTTGATGATCCAGCAGATGTTGGCAATTTGATGTCTGGTTCCTCTGCCTCATCTAAATCCATCTGTACAATCTGGAAGTTCTCAGTTCACATAATGTTGAAGTCTAGCTTGGGGGATTTTGAGTGTGACCTTGCTAGCACGTGAAATGAGTGCTATTGTGCAGTAGTTTGAACATTCGTTGGCATTGTCCTTCTTTGGGACTGGAATGAAAACTGACCTTTTCCAGTGCTGTGGCCACTGCTGAGTTTTTCAAATTTGCTGGCATATTGAGTGCAGCACTTTCATAGCATCATCTTTTAGGATTTGAAATAGCTCAACTGGAATTCCATCATCTCCACTAGCATTGTTCATAGTGATTCTTCCTAAAGCCCACTTGATTTCACACACCAGGATGTCTGGTTCTAGGTGAGTGATCACACCATCATGGTTTTCTAGGTCATTAGTATCTTTTTTGTATAGTTCTTCTGTGTATTCTTGCTACCTGTTTTTCATACCTTCTGCTTCTGTTAGGTCCATACCATTTCTGTCCTTTATTGTGCCTATCTTTGCATGAAATATTCCCTTGGTAGCTCTACTTTTCTTGAAGAGGTCTCTAGTCTTTCCCATTCTATTGGTTTCCTCCTTTTGCAATGTTCACTTAGGAAGGCCTTCTTATCTGTCCTTGCTATTCTTTGGAACTCCTCATGATGGGCATCTTTCCTTTTCTCTTTTGCCTTTCAATTCTCTTTTTTCAGTGATTTGTAAGGCATCCTCAAACAACCATTTTGCCTTTTTGCATTTCTTTTCCTTGGGGATGGTTTCAATCACTGCCTCCTTACAATGTTACAAACCTCCTCCATCCATATCTTCAGGCATTCTATCAGATCTAATCCCTTGAATCTATTTATCATTTCCACTGTATAATCATAAAGAATTTGATTTATGTCATACCTGAATGGCCTAATGGTTTTCCCTACTTTCTTCAATTTAAGTCTGAATTTTGCAATAAGGAGTTCATGATCTAAGCCATTGTCAGTTCCCACTCTTGCTTTTGCTGACCCTAGCGAGCTTCTCCATCTTCGGTTGCAAAGAATAAAATCAATCTGATTTTGGTACTGACCATCTGATGATGTTCATGTATAGAGTCATCTCTTGCATTGTTGGAAGAGGATGTTTTCTATGACCAGTGTGTTCTCTCTCAGTGTGTTCTCCACATTAGAATGTAAATACTAGGAGTATTGCAACCAAGTTTGTCTTATACAGCAGTGAGCCTTTTGAGCCCAGCACAATTCCTGGCTCAGAGAGAAGCCAATGTATTGGTTTTGCCATACATCAACATGAATCCACCACAGGTGTACATGTGTTCCCCATCCTGCACCTCGCTCCCACCTCCCTCCCCATACTATCCCTCTGGGTCATCCCAGTGCACCAGCTCTGAGCATCTTGTATCATGCATCAAACCTGGACTGGCGATTTGTTTCACATATGATATTATACATGTTTCAATGCCATTCTCCAAAATCATCCCACCCTCGCCCTCTCCCACAAAGTCCAAAAGACTGTTCTATACATCTCTGTCTCTTTTGCTGTTGTAAAGTAATTAGCTTCCAACTAAAATAAATAAGTTTATATTATTCATATGATATTATACATGTTTCAATGCCATTCTCCAAAATCATCCCACCCTCGCCCTCTCCCACAAAGTCCAAAAGACTGTTCTATACATCTCTGTCTCTTTTGCTGTTGTAAAGTAATTAGCTTCCAACTAAAATAAATAAGTTTATATTATTTAAAAAAATAAAAAATAGTTAAGCAGATAAATGAAATCTACAATCATATATCCCTCTTGTCTTTCAGTGGTGCTTTCATCATATTATTTCATTTTTTTGCCCTGAATAACAATCTATATTAAGAATGACCTAAGCAAATTATACATATTTCACATTATTCTATGACAGTAAAGAAATACATAATCTTTCTTCTCATGATCTATGGCCTTATCTGTTAAGTTAAGCATCTTCCCTAGATCTATTTGAAGCTGTGGATACAGAGCCCAAAGGCCAGGCTGAAAGGACAACTAGCAAGTAAAACTTCTTCTAATATGTAATAAAGCTCTCAGATCACTACTCTTGTAAGAATCCAATTTAAAGTTGAACATTATTGAATTAAAATCTTTAAACTATAATTGAAATATAAAAATCACAATTATTATTTTGACTGAATTCCCATTTTTGATAAAAATATCTCCTTTTGAGACAAGAGAGGGATGGATGGCTGTAGCAAAGCAGAGTGATACATACAAATGTCAAATTTACAAGAATGTGGATTTTTAATGTGATTTCCTGCTTTATAACAATGTTAATGTTTTATTGTTTTAGATTTTATTTTAAATGATCTTTAAAGTCTATAAGTGTCACATTATGAACTTTATGCCTTGAGTGGTTGTTACAGCAGAAGTAGAAATAAATTTCTTAAGATATTTCAGAACGCCCTCCAGCTTTTACCCTATTATTGCTACTAATATACTGCATAGAATAGTTTTACCACTCAGCTGGGAGTATAAGGAAATTGAAAACAAAATGCATGCCTTATGTGCTAAGTGCACTGCAATAAACCATGTTTGAATCCTGACCACCCCAGTAAATCGAATGCTAATGGGTTTCCTATTTATTAACATTGTAAAATTGCCTTAAACATTCCTCTCAATTTGAGGAATTAAAGATAAGTTTTGCTCCCTTTTACTATCATAGAAAAATCATATTGAAAAAATATTTTTTTCAAATAAAAATATGAACATATCCAGAACAAGTAAATAGATTCTTTAAAATCATATTATCTCCAAATCCTTCAGCAAATGCAATAATATTAAGGGTTTTGAAACCTTTAGAGCTAGTTTGCAAGGATGTGATAGACAGTTGTTGACATTGATACTGAAGCACAAGACATTTGTTTTGTTCTGTTTTTTGCCCGTTGGTTGCTGCTTTTTATGAAAGTTTACTTAGCCTTAGGCACAGAAAAGCAGGGATCAATAGCATGGATTTAGCTACAGCCCCAGATATACAGCTAACAGAATAATTTGGTTGATTAGAAGTGAATAGACTGAAGAGAGATTTTTCAAAAATAAGTGATGGAAAAAATAATCCAAAACAAATATTCCAATATCTGCACGTGTGCTCAGTCACTAAGTCGTGTCCAGCTCTTTGTGACACCTAGGCTGGTAGCCTACCAGGCTCTTCTCTCCATAGGATTTCCCAGGCAAGAAAACTTGAGTGGGTTGCCATTTCCTTCTTCAGGGGATCTTCCCAACCCAGGGATCAAACCCATATCTCCTGCACTGGCAGGCAAATTCTTTACCAATGAGCCACAGAGGAAGCCCATTCCCATGTCTAGTGACCTGCAATTTCAGAGATAGCATTAATTGCATCTTTAGATGTCCATCAGCAGATGAATGGATAAGAAAGCTGTGGTACATATACACAATGGAGAATTACTCAGCTATTAAAAAGAATACATTTGAATCAGTTCTAATGAGGTGGATGACACTGGAGCCGATTATACAGAGTGAAGTAAGCCAGAAAGAAAAACACCAATACAGTATACTTACACATATGTATGGAATTTAGAAAGATGGTAATGATAAACCTGTACGTAAGACAGCAAAAGAGACACAGATGTATAGAATGGCCTTTTGGACTCTGTGGGACAGGGAGAGGGTGGGATGAGTTGGCAGAGGGGCAATGTAACATGTATGATATCATAA
>SJXQ01005476.1:195667-250033 GCA_006408695.1 Aepyceros melampus | reverse complement strand
GAGGTGGGGGTCGGGATTGGGAGTTCATGTACACTCGTGGCTGATTCATGTCAATGTATAGCAAAATGAATACAGTATTGTAAAGCAAAACAAACTAAAAAAATAAAAATTAATTTAAAAAAAGGTTTTAATAAAATTAAAACTTTATTGTGATGTCAACTTTGGTGGGAAATTCAGAGATCTATCTTATGAGTTTTAGACATTTACATTTTATACTTTTTATCCTTTGCACAATCGGACTAAAGCTTTCCATCACTTCAATTCTTGGCATTTCTTACTCTTTCTCAAATTGCTTCTTAAATCTCCCAATGATTTCCATAACTTGGTTTCTGACTTTTCCCTTCCAAACCAATGTCCTCTTCATGATTTACTTATCCCATAATACTCTTTAATACCAAGGTTTGATATATGTACCAAACTCTACATACCAAACTCTTCCCTCTACTTGCACTGTTCTTTTCCCTCTATTTAAGATTCTTTGATTTTCTTTCTTTTTTTTGCTACGTCAATTCTGGGTGATTCCCAGTCATCTTCCTTATTGGTAGCTCAGACTATTCACACTAAGCCACATACTGCTGAATCCAACTGTTAATTTGACATCACCGCTTGGACATATCTAAAATGTATGTAGGTAACATTACAACCTTAAATAGCTAAAACTGTTACTCATTCCCATCTCCTTAAATCTGCTCTAGACTTCCTTTACCACAACCATTTTTACTTAGGACACAATTCTTGGACTCACCATTGATTTCTTTGTTTCCTTACACCTCACATCCAACACAGCAGTATAGATTCTTAGATTTACCTCCAAAAATAGCAGAATTTATTTATTTATTTTTTATTCAGCTTTGTGGCATGACATGGTATCTTAGTTCTCCAACCAGGGAATGAATCTGGGCAGGGAAAGTGCAGTGTCCTAACCACTGGACTGTCAGGGAATTCCCAAAAGAATAGCCAAATTTACTTAAATTTCTATTACTATAATCAAAGCCCTGGAATACTATAGGATACTGAGACTACTTTTGACTAATTTTTCTCGCATTGTTAACTTCACAACAGAACACAACACAACTTCTTCACAGAATAAGAGAAATAATTCCTCTAATCAAACATGAGGTCATAATAATTCTCTGCTTAAAACAGCCTTCAAATGAGTTTCTATTTCTACTAGAAAAAAAAAATCAAACTTCTTATCATGGCCTTCAGGGATTTCAAGTTAGATTTAACCCTAACTTAAATGTCCAATCTTATGTTCTTTCATCTCTTGTATCCAGCCACACATCTACTCTATTCAGCTCTTTATTTGTGTCCTTTAACACATCAAATGTGTGTTTGATCTCAAGATCTTTTGACTTATTGTTTCATCTACATGGAATGTTCTTTCCCTGGAGCATATATGCTGGATCCTTATCATCATATAAGTATGAAATCAAATGAAGTTGTCTCTATGCCAAGAATACACTTAGCAGAATAATATATATGGAAATATTTAAGGGTTCTGCCAACATTTCCTGGACTCAAATCTTAATCCTGTTATTTGCTTGTGTAAAGACACATGCAAATTAAAAATAAGAGGCTTAATTCTTCCTATTAAATACAAGGAAAGCAACGTCTCCCTTCCTTTAAGCATTACATTTAGAAAACTTGCAACTGTAAGTTCTTTCTCTGTCTTTTGAAAGTGTATGCAAAATGCTTAAAAAACTAAATAAAACCTCTGCTGGATTTATAACCTTATAACTAAGGTATGTCTTTCTCAAGGACCTGGGAGCCATCTCTTTGATATGTAATTATCACAGAAGATGTATCTCTATTTCCCATTTTCCTTAAAAGCTTAGGACTCTAACTTTGGCAGGTGCCACACTCCAAGTTGCAAAACTACCTCCTGCCATAAAGAGAAGTTTATTTTTCCTTTGGATAAGGCCAATTCATTGACAGAGAAGGTCATCCTAAATAGCAGGTTAACTTAGGGTGAAGTATGTGTGATAATGGTGCTTTCAAGTCTCCTGCTCAAGGGCTAGTTATTGTTACCTTGAAGACATGTCTGTAATGGGTTGTATCTGCTTGGCTACAGATGTGGTGAGATTTCTTTCTGCCTTTGCAATCTCTTAGCCGATTGCCTGCAACGAGCATCACATTCTGGTTTTCTGCTCATTGAATAAATAAACTGTTTTCTTTCTCTTCCACTTTTGGAGAAAATGGAGAGGTTTCCTGGATTAGCAGGAAATTTTATTTTAATTATTTTCTCAACACTTACTAGCTGTGAAACAAGTTACTTATTTAAAATATTTCTTCCTCATTTTCCTCATAGGAACAATCAGTTGTAATAAAATCTCTTAAGTTCCTATAAGGAAACAAATTAATTAAACCATGGAAAGAAGGGTATCTATTACAATAAAAGTGTTTGATAATTATTAGGTATTGTTATTATTTGAACAGCATAATACAATCCCTAGTAATATAAGAAATTATCTTTATGCATTTTAATGTTCACCAGTTTATTACATGTCTCCTTCTTCACAAAAGCTCTGCCAGTTTCTCATTTAATGTATTTCAATTGCTTATTCATAAACAATAATAAATATTTATTTACTGATGTAATAAGTAAATTTGAAGAAACAAATTAAAAGATGACAAACAATATTAAAAGGGAGGCATTTCTTCTACTTTTATTCACAGCCTGTTAGTAAGTCAGAGCCCATAAAGTTGTTTTAAATATTTTATAAATGTTTATAAAAATACTATATATAATGTATGAAACTTAAAAAAGTATGCCTTGATGACCATTTATTTTTAGGTAAAGAACCTTACAGTTTTAATAGCTTGTTAAAATTATATCTCTGAATCATCAATAATAGAATATATTCAGGGTAATTGATTTTAACAGAAAAAAATTATAGCATACTTCAAACAATTTTTAAGAAGTTTCAATGCCTAAGGGATCCTTCATTTGTTTGGAAGATTCATTTATAAAAGAAAATATCTTATTTCAAAAAGGAACACATAAATGGATATTAGATGTTTTATTTGCTTGCTTCCTCAATTACAGAAATACGCATATATGGACATCTTAAGTGTGCATGTATGTACACGTGTATAGATGCCTATTGGTAAGTGCCTTGAGTTTTAAACAAAAGAAATTTGGATTTACATGTTCAAGTAGATAAAAGTTAAAATTCTACTCACATTGCTGTGATATAGTCTTTTCAGTTTAATGAAAATGCAAATGAGCTAACAGTTTAAATGAATAATACATGTCTTTATATGCTGTATGAACTAAAAAAAATCCCTCAGATAAATGAGTTATAAATTTCAGCTCAATTTCAGCATTTGGTTGTATAGTATACACTTTATGGGTTATAAAAACTGGCTATTGTCTCATACCAGTTAAAGGCACTCATTTATAAACAAAATATTAACATAAAATAATTGTTAGTAGCTATTTCAGAATGCCTTACATATTCATTGTTTTATTGACTTTAGAGAATTTTTAAATAGTTATCACTACTCAAGCACACCAAACTCCCATTTCTCATCAAATATGTATTTTCTCCTTTGTCAAATTCACAGGTCATTTTCAATTTTTGAACTTTGAACTTTTACTTTTACTCTGGAGGAAAAGATGAGATAATCACTAAGTGGATAAATAATTTTTAAAAGCATAACTTTGAAAAACTGTTTAACTTAAACATTTGTTGTTATGGTTCAGTCACTAAATCTGTTTTTTAAACATTACAACTAGCCTTTGATTTCACACAAGCCTTTGAGGTTTTATGCTATTATTATACAATTGGCAGAGAGATGTAGGAACTTTAATTTCTTACTTCCATTTCCTTTACAGTAGCTGCTTTAATTAACAGAAGTCAACGTCCACTTTCCTTTGCATTGGAGACTTGTAATAAATTTCCTCAAACGTTCCTTGCTCAGTATAACTTCTAGACATGCTATAAGATGACTTCCTATAAGCAGGAATGAAAATACATTATACCGTGGTACCTATGGCCAACAGTAGTTGTTACTATTTGTAATCTATGTCTAGATGATTGTGTGCTAAACTTATCTCATGTTACCGACATAGCCATACCTGCTTGAAGGGGAAGAATGAAACCCATGTACTTTGACAAACGGGGTGGCCTTGGTGGTCATTTTTCTGTTTCGTGGCCCTACCTACTCACCCTACTACAGCTAATGGGGCTTCCCTGGTTGCTCAGATGGTAAAGTATCTGTCTGAAATGCAGGAGACTGGGTACAATCCCAGAGTCAGGAAGATCTCCTGAAGAAGGGAATGGATACCCACTCCACTACCCTTGCCTGGAGAGTTCGATCAGAGGAACCTGGTAGGCTACAGTCTCGGGGTCAAAAAGAGTCAGACAGGACTGAGCCACTAACACTTAATACTTGATCTCTTCCAAAAAGCTTGGCTTAAAAAAAATGAGCTTAAGAGATTTTCTCTCAATAATCTGAACCAAAATAGCTGATTACCAATAGGTGTCAAAGATGAAAGAGTAACTTCTTGAAAGTAGATTAAGGGTCATGGTACAGTGAAGGCATGAGAGAAGGGAAGTAATAAATAAAAAGATGAAGAAAATAGATCGGGAAGAAGAGTTCATGTGAACTATGAGTCATGTCTGGAGTCATGTCCGTCAGAGGGCACTCAAGTTGAGGCTGTTATGATTGATTCCTTAGTATAGCTGAGTCCAGCATTAATATCCAAGCTAAGCTTCAGGAGCATTGACTTCATACAGTCTCTTCTTTGTAGATTTCTATTATGTCCCATTTATATCCTCACAATAAATAATACTGGGCTAAAACTAGCTTCGTTAGTCCTTTCTTCCCTGGAATACAAAATATCTAGGGAAGACACATGTTTAACGTGACATTTCAGCTCAAAGTAAAAATCATCTTTTTAAGCAAATGTAGGACTTTCAAAACTGTTCATTTGAAATTTTTCATTGCCATGTTATATAACCCCAGGTGGTGCTTCATTATGTCTTTGAATCACAGAATTTTAGGTCTGAAAGCTACACTAGATATCATCTATTTTATGTTATCATTTAAAGGACCAAAATTTAGAATCCCAAGTACATTTTGTTATTTGCCCAAGGTTATACTCTAAATCAACTTAGCAGAGACTAGAAATGAAATATTCTAACACCTAACACAGAGGTAGGAGGGAAGGAGAGCTAGAAAAAGAGAAGAGACACAGACACAGAGAAAGGAGGAGACAGTGAGGGAGAACAAAATTTGTGATACTATTAAAAAATCACTTGGAAAATTTATTTTAGTGTCTACCCAGAAGTATATTTCAATTTTGGTATTTCTTTATTTCCACCAGCACCTATTTAGAGAGACTATCTTTCTATTCTGACATATGAAACAACCAGGACTTTGACATAGGATGTCAATATCATCATGGCAGAAGGAAAAGCAGACTTGTCAAAAGAAAAAGAAAAGTGAAAAGAATAGTGATTGTCTTGAATAAACTTAGAGAAAAGCAAGTGTTGCAAACTAGACATTAGTAAGATTAATATTAGCGTCTTTGTGAACCTTATAAGAAGCATAGGTACATATCACGTATTTCTACATTAAATCATTCATATTATTGTGTGTGTATGTGTGTATATATATATATATAATATATATGGATTTCCTTGGTGGCTCAGACAGTAAAGAGTTTGCCTACAAAGCTGGAGACCTGGGTTTGATCCCTGGGTCAGGAAGACCCCCCTGGAGAAGGAAATGGCAACCCACTCTAGTACTCTTGCCTGGAGAATCCCATGGATGGAGGAGTCTGGTGGGCTACAGTCCATGGGGTCACAAAGAGTTGGGCATGACTGAGTGACTTCACTTTCACTTTCAATGAATATTAATCAGTTTAAAGCATTTTATTGTCTCTGCTGCTGCTAAGTCGCTTCAGTCCTATCTGACTCTGTGCGACCCCGTAGACGGAAGCCCACCAGTCTCCATTATCCCTGGGATTCTCCAGGCAAGAACACTGGAGTGGGTTGCCATTTCCTTCTCCAATGCAAGAAAGTGAAAAATGAAAGTGAAGTTGCTCAGTTGTGTCCGACTCCTGAGACCCCTTGGACTGCAGCTCACCAGGCTCCTCCGTCCCTGGGATTCACCAACTCAAAGTAAAATCTTGATTATATATATATATGTGATTTCTAAATAATGCAGAATAGCAATAACAGATGCTAGGTAGATAAAAAATGATTATATGTAACTGTTTTTCACTGATTGTGATACAATGATACAATGTTTCCTTTCTCTAACTAGTTTGTTTTCTCTGTTTAACTTTTCAAATAGAATGATTTTTTTTTCACTAAAGAGCTTTTATTTTTAAACAAACATATAATATTTCATTTCTGATCATATAGGCCTATTGTTCTATATACATTGATTGTTAGCTTAAAAGTTTACTAAAGGTAGTTTAAGGATAAAAACTAAATTTATTGTCCTAATAGAGACATATCATATGGAATCAAAGGCAAGAAATACAACTAGATATCATGAAAACTGTAATCAAAATTAAATATCAGAATCCCAGAATATTTAGTTCCATATAAGTTAGCACTTGGCCCATCCCTGCATTGATAAATTTAACACTGATATACCAGCCAGGTAGAAAATATGAGCTAACAATGGAGCTTCAAAATATATGAAGCAAAAAACTGAAATAATTGAATGGGGAAATGAATAATTCTGCAATAGTTGGAGACTTCAATATCCCACTTTCAGAAATGGAGTTAACAACTAGACAGAAAATCAATAACAAAATATAAAATTTGAACATATATAAAACTTTCCACTTCAAAAAAATAGGATACCTTTCCTCAAGTGCACATGGGACATTCTTCTACATAGATCATATGTTAGACCACCAAATAAGCCCAAATTAAATTTTTAAAAATGAAACTGAAATTATCCAACATATCTTTTCCAAGTACAGTGCAATGAAATTAGAAATTAATAACAGAAGGAAAACTGGAAAGTCACAAATATGTGGAAATTAGATAACAATCACAAGGTCAAGAAGAAATCATAAAGGAATTGAGAAAATACTTTGATATGAACTAAATTATATATATATATATGCAACATTTCAAATTTTAAAGGATGAAGCAAAATGACTACTTAGCAGGAAATTTATAGCTCAAAATGCTTACCCTAAAAAATCAAAAGATCTCAAATCAATAACCTAACTAACAATGAAACAAAAAAAGAACAAAATAAATACAAAATTAGCAGAAGGAGATAATAAAGATTAACTGGAGCTGATTATACAGAGTGAAGTAAGCCAGAAAGAAAAACACCAATACAGTATACTAACACATATATATGGAATTTAGAAAGATGGTAATGAAAAACCTGTATGTGAGACAGCAAAAGAGACACAGATGTATAGAACGGACTTTTGGACTCTGAGGGAGAGGGAGAGGGTGGGATTATTTGGGAGAATGACACTGAAACATGTATACTATCATGTAAGAAATGAATCGCCAGTCTATGTTTGATGCAGGATACAGGATGCTTGGGGCTGGTGCACGGGGATGATCCAGAGGGATGATATGGGGTGGGAGGTGGGAGGGGGGTTCAGGATTGGGAGCTCGTGTACACCCGTGGTGGATTCATGTCAATGTATGGCAAAACCAATACAGTATTGTAAAGTAAAATAAAGTAAAAATAAAAATTAAAAAAAAGTGTAAATAAACAAAATAAAGAATAGAAAAACAAAGAGAAAAGCAATGAATCTAAAAGTAATACATATGAGTGTCACATATAAGTAGAACATGATGGTATGCAATTAAATCTGAATTCAGTGATACATACTATAATAAATGAAACTTTGGAGGAAGAGTATTTTTAAATTGAATACAAATTCTATAACAACTTCAGAGAAGAGAGTGCTATGATTTATGTAGGTCAAGAGAAGATTAAAGGAAATTTACATCAATAATGCCAGGAGGAAATTTCAAAAGCTGACTAGTGGCACTCATAGGAGAAACAAGGAAGACAGTAGTGCAAACAAAGAAAGGTTACACTGAAAGTGCAAACAAACAAACAAAAAAAGAGATTAGGTTATAGATCTTAGTCTGCTGCTGCTGCTGCTTCTAAGTCGCTTCAGTCGTGTCCAACTCTCTGCAACCCCATCGACGGCAGACCACCAGGCTCCCGCGTCCCTGGTATGATTTATGTAGGTCAAGAGAAGATTAAAGGAAATTTACATCAATAATGCCAGGAGGAAATTTCAAAAGCTGACTAGTGGCACTCATAGGAGAAACAAGGAAGACAGTAGTGCAAACAAAGAAAGGTTACACTGAAAGTGCAAACAAACAAACAAAAAAAGAGATTAGGTTATAGATCTTAGTCTGCTGCTGCTGCTGCTTCTAAGTCGCTTCAGTCGTGTCCAACTCTCTGCAACCCCATCGACGGCAGACCACCAGGCTCCCGCGTCCCTGGGATTCTCAGGCAAGAACACTGGAGTGGATTGCCATTTCCTTCTCCAATGCATGAAAGTGAAAGTGAAATCTCTCAGTGTGTCCGACTCTTAGCGACCCCACAGACTGCAGCCTACCAGGCTCCTCCATCCATGGGATTTTCCAGGCAAGAGTACTGGAATCAGGTGTCATTGCCTTCTCTGAGATCTTAGTCTGAAATGAAGTGAAAGTTGCTCAGTTGTGTCTGACTCTTCACAACCCCATAGACTGTAGCCCACCAGACTCCTCTATCCATGGAATTCTCCAGGTAAGTATACTAGAGTGGGTAGCCTATCCCTTCTCCAGTGGATCTTTCTGACCCAGGAATTGAACCCAGGTCTCCTGCATTGCAAGCAGATTTTTTACCAGCTAAGCAACCAGGAAAGCCCCAGCTCTTAGTCTATACATTAGTTATTCTGTGATTGACTTTCATTATATATAAAAATTATTGGCCATCAGAAGAGCCAATACAAACACAGAAGATAAGGAAACTTTCAAATGCTGATACACTGACATTTTTCATTTAAAATGTTTCATATCTATCAAATGTCATTTTCCACTGGTTACATCAATTTCAGAAACACACTCTTACTTATTGTTATGAATGTGTGTGAGACTAAATACATAGCTCTTTATTCCCATAGAAGTGCAAAGGAAGGCTTTCCTAGAATGTATCTAGGAGGTAGGAAGAGTGCACACTAGAGAAGATTTTAGCAGAATAAATTTAATAAACTGTGCCTTTCTATTTATTACATTATGGTCAGAAAAAAAGATTTATATTTTAGGGGAAAGCCAAAGTACCGCAAGGCTGGGCAACAATAGGAAATGATGTCAAGGCTCAAATTGGCAATAGCATTCATAAATTAAGGACTGGGCCAGGAAAAGTTTTGATGATTCAATATGTAAATCTATTTGTAAAGTCAACTTATCTAGCTTCTTGGTCTATTTGTATTTCTTATTTATGCTTTTAATTTTGGCTTAGACAGCAGCTGTAAGTTTACTAAAAGAAGTAAACATAAGATTCTCTCTGGGTTTGCCTTAGGGAATCAAGCTGATTTCATACATCTTTTCCTTGAAATGGATAGACCTTTTGAAGATAAATATAACTGTGTAATGGAAAAGAGATTTTTGAAGACCTAATGTGATTAGTCTTATCTTCAAAACAGTTATCGTTCCTTCTGAGGTAAAAATGACTTAGGTTTGAAGTTCAGTCAAAATTTTCTATAAGTGCTACAAAGCTGAAATTGTAACAGTTATTAAGGATTATATGGAAATCATGGAGAGCAATAATGAGAAAGGAATAAGAGAACAATAACTATTTCTATTTAGGCTTAAAAAATAAACTGTAGAGCTTATTTTCCCCATTCCTGAATACATACACAGTTCTTAACTGTATTTCTAAACTACTTATTTTTGTAGCCCGATCAGTCAGTGACCGTAAACTTTTCTGATGGCAAAAGTCTAGAACAACCAAAATCGTCTTGAAAATGAAAAATAATTTGAGGAGGATTTACATGTTCTGATCTCAGGCCTTACTCTAAAGTCAGAAATCAAACACTGAGGTACTGACAAAAGGAAGGACTAAAAAAAAAAAAAAAAAAAAAAATCAGTGACACATAATAGATAATTCATAAATAGGGCATATATTGTCAGATGATATTTTGATCAAGGTGTCAATTCAACTGGACAATAAAATTATTTTTAAAACAAATGGTGCTGGAAACACTGGATATATACCATGGGAAAAAAGAAACTCATTCCTTCATACCCACTCCCTAAAAATAACGTTTGATATGGCTATCATAGACCAAACAGAATATTCAGAATCTCACAGCTTCTGAAAGAAAACTCTGTGAAAACTCTAACTTAGTACCAAAACAGCACAAAGGAAAAATTAAAAAAATAATAAACTATGCCTTATCAAATTTGAAAATATCTGCTCATTAAAAAAATCATTAAATCATAACCAAACTGCTGACTTGATATAGTATTTGCAGCATACATAGTAAGATTCATAGATTATTAAAGAATATAAATAAATAGTGAGAAGATAAATAATTAAAAATAGGCAAAAGATGTTAACAGACACTTCCAGAAAATATATCCAATGACCACATGATGAAGGATTCAAACTCATTAGTTACCAGAGAAACAAAAATGAAAACTATGATCAGTTACAATTTAGCACCCAATATAATTGCTAATGTTATTAAAAAAAAAATCTAACAACACCAAAGTTTGTGAAGCACCTGGAATTTTGTATATTGTTGAGAATGTAAGATGATAAACCACTTTGGATAAGTATTTAGCAGTTTCTTGTGGCTCAGCTGGTAAAGAATCTGTCTGCAATGCAGGAGACTGGGTTCAATCCCTGGGTTGGGAAGATCCCCTGGAGAAGGGAAAAGCTACCCACTCTAGTATTCTGGCCTGGAGAATTCCATGGACTATACAGTGTATGGGGTCGCAAAGAGTCAGACACAACTGAGTGACTTTCACTTTCACTTTTCAGTTTCACTATAAACACATATCTAATCTCAAAGCCGTCAATTCTACTTGCATTTACTTGTGAAAGTGAAAGTGAAGTCGCTCACTCATGCCCGACTCTTTGTGATGCCGTGGACTGTAGCCCACCAGGCTCCTCTGTCCATGGGATTCTCCAGGCAAGAATACTGGAGTGGGTTGCCATTTCATTTACTTGAAGGATATAAAAACAAATGTCTACCAAAAGACTTGCACATCAACACTTAAAGCAATTTTACTTATCATAGCTATGAAATGGAACTCAAATACTAAAAAACAGTGGATAAACCATGATATATTCTTACAACAGAATGAGAGTCACAAGTACATGCAATGACATAAATGAATCTCAAAAATATGATGTTGAAAGAAAGAAGCTTTACACAAATTATATGCAGTGTATAGCTCCATTTATATGATGTCAAAAAAAGCAAAATGAAATTGTGATAGGATAAATTAGAAAGTGTTTAACTCAAGTGGGGACAGGTGGATTGATTGGAAAGGGACATAAGCAAATGTTTGATGCTTATTTTATTACATGGGTATATACAACAATCAAAAGTTGAGATTTGGGGATGTAATTATAATTAAAATCTAAAACATTTCTAGCAATTCTTTTTCACTTTTACTTTGAAAATACCACAAAGATTAATTAAAAATGTAAATAATATTTTAACATTCATTCATCCATTCCTTCATTTGACAGACATTTGCTTTGCATCAGCTATGTTTATGTGCTCTTCTAGATGCAATGGATACACAGTGTCTCAGAATTGTTACTTTGGACTGTACAACCTAGTGGACAAAAAAGCAAAAAAAAACCACAAAAACCAATAATAATAATAGCAGTAAGTGTATATTTAGAAGAAAAATTGGAATAGAATTTGTCCATATATGTGTGTTTGGGAGTTTAGTTATTACAAATGAGACGGTCAGGGAGTATTTTCTGGTAAAGTAATATTATAACAAAAAGCTAAAGAAATTGAAGGAGGGAAGTGCGCAGGCATGTTGGAAAATGCATTTTAGGCAGAGAGCCAGAAGAAAGAATAAAACTCAAAGGCCTAGGCATGGAATTACTTTTGTGTTCCAGAAATTTCAGGAGAGTCATTGTAGGTATCATTAAGTGAGAAAGTTGATAAGTCAAGAGAAGAAGCCAGAGAAATTGTGGCTAATCAGTCATGTGGTACCATGTAGGCCAGTATAAGGATTTCAGCTTTCACTCTGAATGAACAGAAATGCTGTCATAAATGTTTAAACACAAAGGTGATAGGAGATGATTTAAATTTTAAAATCACTACTCTAGCTTCTCACTGAGAATGATTGTGTATGATGGAAGAGGAGAAGATTAGAAGCAGAGAGAACAATTAAGTTACTATAATTGTAGTCCAAACGACAAATAGTACTAGTTTGGACCAACTTTAGAAATAAAGATGATTAGAGCCAAGAAGATTCTGAATATATTTTGATGGTACTGATGATATTTGCTAAAGGTCTATGGGGAAAAAAAAGAAAAGTTAAAATGACTACAACTTTGGGCTACCAGTCAGTAAGAGGGGAAAACATTGATGGAGGTTTCAGAAGTGACTTCATGTCAGGAATTAGAAGTTCATATTTAGCCTTATTAAGGGGAGTCCTCTGAGACATACCAAGAGAAATGTCATGTGGACAACTGGATATCGAATCTGGAGGTCAGGAGATTCAACCTGAAAATACACATTTCAGTCATCATCATGTAGCTGAAATCCCAGGAGAAAACAGAATGGTGGCGAGGATAGCAGGGACTGAGTCCTAAAGTAGTTCATCGTTTTGAGGTTGAAAATTTAAGAGGCAACAAGTGAAGGAAAGGAATGAGGAACAACCAGTAATGGCAAAGGAGAATCAGGAGAAGATGAATTGAAATACAAAGGTGAAGAAAGCATTTTCATGAATTGCGTTAACTACTGCTGCTACTGCTAAGTTGCTTCTGTCGTGTCCGACTCTCTGCGACCCTACAGACGGCAGCCCAACAGGCTCCCCTGTCCCTGGGATTCTCCAGGCAAGAACACTGGAGTGGGTTGCCATTTCCTTCTCCAATACATGAAAGTGAAAAGTGAAAGTGAAGTCCCTCAGTCGTGTCCGACTCCCAGTGACCCCATGGACTGCAGCCCACCAGGCTCCTCCATCCATGGGATTCTCCAGGCAAGAGTACTGGAGGGGGGTGCCAATAAGTTATAATTTTTTATAACTAAGTCAGCCTTACTATTGCATGATAAGATCTCAGATACCAGGGTGGCTTCAAAGTCTACATACTTAGTTTTAAAATGTTCTTTATGATTCATTTGCCCAGTAACCAAACTTAAGTACTCAAACAGGACATTTTAACCCTGGATACACATTGGTGGTATCTTTTATTTAAAAACACTATCTCCCAAAGAAAGATCTGATTTAATTTTCTTCAGATGGAATTGAGCTTTGGTAATTTTTTTTCCAGTCGTCCCACATTACTCTAATATGCGGCCAGGACTGAAATCACTGACTGTGATCAATGCAGTGATGAGAATTCATTAATTATTTAGATAATTTATTTTGCTCTTAGACTTCTGTGATATACTATGTCAAATCTTTCCAAAAGCTTCTCTCCTTTATAATAACATTTCAAATTCTTGTAGATTCAGTAAAGTGATACAGATCAGACTGCCCTCATACTCCTGATTGCTCTTTTCTGAAACCACCTTAGATGATCAGTGTCTGTCAAGAAGTGAAATTTAATAGGAAGCTATTATGATCATAACACACACAAAAAACACAGTCAGACTGTTGCTACAGGTATGATCTAACTAAGGTTCTCCTTATGAACACAGGAGTATGTTAAAACAAACCTATTTGTTTGCTTGCTTGTTTATATTTAATTATGGAGGTAACATCATAATGGTGATATTTTTAACCTACTATGAGCTATAACCTTTAGAAAGTTATCACACCTTATGAAACACTGTGTCCTGTTTTAATTCTTCTTTACCAACTAGGATTTGGGTACTAGTTAAAGAAGTTCCTATAGCATTCTCCTAAATTTCATCTTGTCAAAATTAAATCATCATTAGAAATAGAAATGAATATAAATTGCATTCCTTGTCTAGTAAGTGGTTTAATATATATCCCTTCATTGAAATTTATAACAACATGACTCAGGCTAATTGCTTATTTACCATTTATATTATTGAATTTATCTTCATTATTATTTTATCATTTTCTCTACAGCAGATTTTAATATTCTTTAATAATCCAGCTATATACATTATATACATTATACATTATATATATACGTATATATATACACGTATATATATGTATATATAATGTATATACAATATATATTATAGCCACTGTAACCAATCTCCACAATACCATCCACAATGTATATGTCCATAATATATTATTAATGGAAAGATCAACATAAACAACAGGGCCCACAGGATGATCCCACAGAGTCCAGTGTATGCATGTATATGTGGATAGGCCAGTATAAGAACATTAAAAGGTGACCTGTAAGTATATATATCACATGGTCAGCAATAGCCATCTTCAGAAATAAAATGGATTTTACTTTCTATTTTCAAATTTCTATAATGTTGCTAAATTTCCCTTTCGAGTTAAAAAAACCCAAAAGTATAAAAAAAATCTTCAAAATGAAAGTACCTTCTTCATTAGGTACAGTAGGCAGAGTGTCTACCACCCACAATACTTTAGGGGTCCATGAATGCATATAATCTCTTTGTAAATTAGAGGAAAATGAACTTATTTTAGAACATTAATATATTAATTTATATACCAATGCAGTTATAAAATATAAATTTAAAATTTTTGTAAAAGAAGGGGTGCATGCATGGAAAGTCAGAATTCAGCCCTAGGTATAGGCTCCTCTTGGAGAAGAAAAGCATCTTGAAGCTGTCAAGTACACAATCATGCAGTCGATCCTAGAAGTCACAGGACAGAAAGTCTCCAGATCAAAGATATTCAAATCACACAGTTTATTGAGTCAGTTTAAAACATACAACAAAGCAACTTAGCTTAATATGCTATGGCAGCATGAAAGTGGGAGAGAAGGAAAAATTCTTCAGTCTCTCCCTCTCCCTCTCCTGCCAGGGTCCAGCCCTGGTGGATCCAGGGTGATTCGAAGCGGGGATGGAGTGGTGAGAAAAACATTTATTTATTTAGAAATGTAAGATTAGATTAGGCAATAATAGTATAGTAGGAAATTTTAGATGGAGAAAAGAAGGCTGAATAACTTGGTTTATGTGGAAAATCAATAAAGTTCCAGACAAGGAGCTTGCACCATCTACGTGGGGCCACCGGCACCCGCTTGAATCTCTAAGGGTGCTCCGCCCTGGGCACCCTTTCACGCAGAACTTAAGAGCCGGGACAAGTAAGTCGACATGGTGAGCCTCCACGCCCCAGATGGGAATTTAGCCTGCAATTAGAGTAAGAGACATGAGGGAAGCCAGTCCAGCAACTGACTTCGGCTTCTATTGTTCTTCAAGGTCTTTTATACCCTTTTACTAGAGATCAATGGATAATATATAAAATTATCCAGCATCAGCAGCCCTGACTCTTATCGAGACCAGGCTTTTCTCTCTGCATACCTAGTTGTATACACAAGCCTTAGGTGATTTACATCATCTTCTGGCCAAAAGGCCAATTAACATTTTATGGCTCTATCTGATAAGGGTGTGTTAACCAGAAGACTTATTTGTGTTAATTAACTCAAAAGTCTAGTGTTGCTAACATCAAAACTACCATATATCTTTTTCCATATCCCATTTACATTGATTAACATCTTTCCAGGTGCCTAGAGAATAAGGAGGTCTGGCAGCAATCATGGAGTCAACAGTGAAATCCTGTCACCAATAGGATTTTTAAAAGGTTTTGTAACTTTAAGATACTTAAGCTTTGTGCCCCTCACAGTTGGGGGGTTGTAAGCAACTCACAAGCTTCTAAAAGGTCCCAGGAACCTGTTAGGCAAGTTAGAGCGTTATCAAAGGGGGTTGAGCTGAAACACTCCTTTCAAATGCAGAAGACTAAAGCCCTGAGTCAACTTTTTCCAGAGAAAGTCAGAAGAGTGGAAAAAGCAGGCAGATTCTTATTTGGCAGGTACATGCTCAGGAAATACCAGGGGGAAACCTTGAGACTCAAATTGCCTTGCCATCTGAGTCTCTGCCGCGTGACCCTGTCACGGGTGGGATTCCTCACGCTGGCTCCTGGCACTCTCCGCTTTCCCCTCTCCCCCTTGTTCCTCTCCCTACTCCACCACTTTCTGTCTTCCATCATCATTCCCCGGGATAGTATGGTAAAAAGGGCCAGAGGTAGTTGAAGGCCTTCAAGATGACTCAGCAGAAGAAAGGTGACTGGAATCAACACACATACTTATTTTATGAAAAGATGCAGAAACAAGACTCCTGGCAGGTAGCTGTAGCTCCTATAATGCACCAGTGGTTGGTTTCTATGCTGCTAAGTCACTTCAGTCGTGTCTGACTCTGTGCGACCCCACAGACAGCAGCCCACTAGGCTCCTCTGTCCCTGGGATTCTCCAGGCAAGAACATTGGAGTGGGTTGCCATTTCCTTCTCCAAGGCATGAAAGTGAAAAGTGAAAGTGAAGTCGCTCAGTCATGTCCGACTCTTAGCAACCCCATGGACTGTAGCCCACCAAGCTCCTCCGTCCACGGGATTTTTCAGGCAAGATACTGGAGTGGGGTGCCATTGCCTTCTCCGGGTTGGTTTCTATAGTCAGAGCTAAATAGGGCGAGATAAGGAGCACTGAAGAGTGTCCAAATTAAGGGTATATAACTGTCATAAAAATGGGGTACTCCTTGAATATCTGATACTTGTTCATTCTATCCCTTCCTGTTTATGTCAGCACACAAATGAACTACTTACCTCATCTATGTCTAGCATGTTTCAGAAGCTTCTTGTTTATAATCTCTACTTCATTTTACTATCTTTTGTGGCTCATTTCTCTTCCTTTCCATAATACTGTGAACTATTCTTAAAGAACTTCACAAACATACAATAAACTCAGCTGATCTGATCATAATAAAATTAAGTGAGAGCTCTGCAATAACAATTTAACTGAAATGACAATAATTACAACTATTTTAACAAATTAAAAATATTTAAACCTATGAGTTTTTAATGATTTAAAACAAACCATAGCAAAATTCCTATCACATCTGGAAGATAGAAGTAAAAGCAGCTAAATATTTGAAAATTTGGTAAATAAGAGTAAATAATCTAATATGTTATCTTTATATAAAAACTGTTATTCATGATATCATAATTATTGATGAGGAAAATTTCTCTTTGTAAAAGCATCACAGTTAATAATTAAGATTGTTAAATTAGATGTTATCTTTTCATAAGCCCTAATGAATTAAAAGATGTTGGTAATGATTATTAATAGTTACTAACATCAAAGAGGGATGGGGTAAGATGTGGAAAGAGAAAGACATGAGAGAGATTTTTACCTCTGGAAATAAATATGAGACATTATTTCTAAAGTGGTTTTATCAAAACCTTAAACCAGTTTCTGACCAAACTTTGCAGTCTACCTCACAGTTTACACAGAAAAAAAAAAAAAAGCTAGCAGATTCTTTACCACCGAGCCACCAGGGAAGCCCAAGGTAACAGAGAGAAGCATGTTAATAAACAAATGTCAACAAAATCCAGATTTAAAATTTCTATGGACATGCCACCTGGTTTCTTCACTTAAAAGCAAACATGAAAGAAAAATAGGTACAGAGGAAGAACATCTTTCAAAACAGAATTTAATTATTTATTTACTTTTCCTTCCTGATATGTTGCCCTCTGTGCTTCCAAGGCTCGCCACAGACTAGGCAGCGAGACTGTTTCCTCTCTTAAGATTCCCTTCCTGGGACAGAGCTCCCTCCCTACCTCCTTTGTCTCCTTTTTCGACTCTTATATTTTTTCCTACCTGTCTTTGAAGACAATGGTCTGCTTTTCTGGGTGCCTGATTGTTTTGTGGAATTTACTCAGCGTTGAAATGTTATTTTGATGAATTTGTGAGGGAGAAAGTGGTCTCCCCGTCCTACTCCTCCGCCATCTTAGGACCGCCCCTCTACATACACACCAAGGAAACTAGAATTGAAAGAGACACATGTACCCCAATGTTCATTGCAGCACTGTTTATAATAGCCAGGACATGGAAACAACCTAGATGTCCATCAGCAGATGAATGGATAAGAAAGCTGTGGTACATATACACAATGGAGTATTACTCAGCCATTAAAAAGAATACATTTGAATCAGTTCTAATGAGGTGGATGAAACTGGAGCCGATTATACAGAGTGAAGTAAGCCAGAAAGAAAAACACCAATACAGTATACTAACACATATATATGGAATTTAGAAACATGGTAATGATAACCCTGTATGCGAGACAGCAAAAGAGACACAGATGAATAGAATGGACTTTTGGACTCTGAGGGAGAGGGAGAGGGTGGGAGGATTTGGGAGAATGGCACTGAAACATGTATACTATCATGTAAGAAACGAATTGCCAGTCTATGTTCGATACAGGATACAGGATACTTGGGACTGGTGCACGGGGATTATCCAGAGAGTTGATATGGGGTGGGAGGTTGGGGGGGGGGGGTGGTTCAGGATTGGGAACTCATGTACACCCGAGACGGATTCATGTCAATGTATGGCAAACCAATGCAGTATTGTAAAGTAAAATAAAGTAAAAATAAAAATTAAAAAAAGAGAGAGAGAGAATTTAAAAGCCCACCAATCATTCTCCATTTACAAATAAAATTACATAATTTTCAAAATTATCTTCAAAGTATTTTGGAGAAATAGAGGATTATGACATCAATAAAATAAGACTGCCATGAGGGGATGATTTTTGAAACTGAGGACATGGGAATATTATATTATTTTCTTTTACTTTTGTATATCATTGGCCTTTTCTATAGTAAAGAAAAGAAGCTCTTTGGTTCTTTGTTGTCATCTAAGGTCTATAGATAAGGTAGGTTTTGTAAAACATGTGTACAACAAAAGAAACCAAAGAACATAAATGTGGTAATGTTTACAAAGAAGCCTAAACAACTTGATATCTCAGAGTAAATATAAAATGTTTTATTCCTTTTTATAACACAGACACTTACTCTATTAATGATCATACACAAAACTGCTTTAATATTAATTTTAATCATAAAGTTTATGATTTTTATGGTAAAACATAAAGATAAAATGTTTTTAAATTACCAAGTCATAGTGACAACAAAATGTGTATACATTTTGTATACATATATACATATGTGTACATATATAGAACATATACATTTGTGTACATATATAGAACATACATTCTATGCAAAATGTGCCGGGTTGATTTTCATATAAGCCCCCAAATTAAAATTGCTCAAAAATCTGAATTAACTAAAAAATATCTGTATTTGGTCTAATTTACAGATTTTAAGGGACAGCATTATTGAAAAGAAAATCCTAGCCATTCTAAATGTAACTCAGTAAGTGAGAACAAGCAGTTACAATTGCAACAAAAATAGACATAATTATATATACTCTTGTATTTATATCTAGGTACTTCCCAGGTAGCTCAGACGGTAAAGTGTCTGCCTACAATGCAGGAGACCCCATTTCGATCCCTGGGTTGGGAAGATCCCCTGGAGAAGGAAATGGCAACCCACTCTAGTATTC
Organism: Aepyceros melampus; assembly: GCA_006408695.1. Lineage (NCBI taxonomy): Eukaryota > Metazoa > Chordata > Mammalia > Artiodactyla > Bovidae > Aepyceros > Aepyceros melampus. Next base: position 230,319 of record SJXQ01005476.1, on the reverse strand, counting down.
TTGCCTGGAAAATCCCATGGATGGAGAAGCCTGGTAGGCGACAGTTCACGGGGTCACAAAGAGTTGGACACGATTGAGAGACTTCACTTTCTTTCAAGGCCATCCTAGGTGGCTTATTAGTAAAGAGTCGGTCTGCAATGCAGGAAACGCGGGTTTGATCCTTGGGTTGGGAAGATCTACTGGAAAAGAAAATGGCAACCCACTCCAGTATTCTTGCCCGGGAAATCCCATGGACAGAGGACTCTGGTAGGCTAAGTCCATAGTGTCACACACAGTCAGACGCGGCTGAGCACACACACTCAAGCATGCACAGGTAATTTGGTCTTTTTTATCCTTATTTAAAAATGCTTTTATTGGCATACAAACATAAAATCATAATAGTGACTTTTTGACTTATTCATGTATTTTTTTCTCAAACTTTTCTAAACAGTCTCTTTGCCTGGCACGTGGCCATTTTAGGAAGAGGGTATGCAAGGATCCTGTTTAAGTGAATTCCATTTGAGCAGACTTGAAAATGCTCTAGGAGGCTTTTATTCTTAGGAACATGCAGTTATTTTAAATAAATTGTTTAATTTGCTTTCAATTTGCAATAATCATAAACTTTTAGAACTGTAATTGACCATAAATATAATCCAGTGCAATTTCTTTATCTAAAACACTGAAATTAAACCCAAGGTGCTATACAAATAAGAAAGCTGGCTGAATGGTAATCAAAACAGTTGGGGCAACTTTAAAAAGACCAATAATTAAATTTTTTTCCAATAAATGAGTAGAATTAACATTTGTTTAAAAATAAGCACAGGATATAAATATTAATAGTTATATAATTAAGGCTTTGTGAGAAGATTTCAACTTGAAATACAATACATATAAATGTATTAGAATTATAACCTATGGATTAAAAGAAAAACATAATTTCTGATGTGATATATAGATAAGTGACATAAAAAAAGATATAAATCTTTAGTACAATTTTTCTGCAAAATAGCCCAGTGCCCTTCTGAATACAGCCATCATCTATACTATTGCTTCTTATCTTGGCATCTGAAAATCCTTCCACAATGAAATTCAAAGATGAGCCTTAACTGCATAGATCCCCAAATAGCAGGAGCTATTTATTCTTAGGAACAGCTCAAAACTGCTATCATAAATTATATTTCCATCATATGGAATTTGATTGTCTACTTTTCTCTTTGGTAAAATGAGAAATCTTAAATATTCCTTTTCTGAATAATAAACACAACAGATATATGACTTAACATTGAGAAAATATATATATGTCTTAATTTTTTTCTCTAACAGGAAATCACAATAGTTCAGGAACATTTATGTTTTATAAATGACTATGACACTGAAATTTAAAGATGGAGAACTAGCAGTCATTCCGTTGGTACACTGGTTGAAGGAATTTTTTTTTTTAGTGTAGNATGCAGATGACACCACCCTTATGGCAGAAAGTGAAGAGGAGCTAAAAAGCCTCTTGTTGAAAGTGAGAGAGGAGAGTGAAAAAGTTGGCTTAAAGCTCAACATTCAGAAAACAAAGATCATGGCATCTGGCCCCATCACTTCATGGGAAATAGATGGGCAAACAGTAGAAACAGTGTCAAACTCTTTTTTTTAGGGCTCCAAAATCACTGCAGATGGTTACTGCAGCCATGAAATTAAAAGACGCTTACTCCTTGGAAGAAAAGTTATGGCCAACCTAGATAGCATATTCAATAGCAGAGACATTACTTTGCTGACTAAGGTCCGTCTAATCAAGGCTATGGTTTTTCCTCTGGTCATGCATGGATGTGAGAGTTGGACTGTGAAGAAGGCTGAGTGTCGAAGAATTGATGCTTTTGAACTGTGGTGTTGGAGAAGACTCTTGAGAGTTCCTTGGACTGCAAGGAGATCCAACCAGTCCATTCTGAAGATCAACCCTGGGATTTCTTTGGAAGGAATGATGCTCAAGCTGAAACTCCAGTATTTTGGCCACCTCATGCGAACAGTTGACTCATTGGAAAAGACTCTGATGCTGGGAGGGATTGGGGCCAGGAGGAGAAGGGGATGACAGAGGATGAGATGGCTGGATGGCATCACTGACTCCATGGGCGTGAGTCTGAGTGAACTCTGGGAGTTGTGATGGACAGAGAGGCCTGGCGTGCTGTGATTCATGGGGTCGCAAAGAGTTGCACACGACTGAGTGAATGAAGTGAACTGAATTTGATTTGCTGCATGGCAGATATGCAGCAGTAAATTTGGCACATTAGGGTATGGCACAATTAAAAAAAAATAGAATCAATAAAACTTCAGCAGGAAGTACAAACAATCCTCGTCTCAGGAAGCCAGGTCATTAGTTTCAGAAGTCGGTTTATTAATACTAATTGTGTTCTTGTGCAGAACAAATACTCTGTGTGAAGATGGAGAGTTACATTTAAGAGAACATCTCAGTCCCTGTCCTAGGGAAATTTAAAATATACTTCTGGAAAGAACAGGTTTGCAAAAAAAAAAAAAAAAGCGATCTATGTAGCTCCATTAAAATGTTTTTCAAAACATATACACAACTAAAAATAGCTTTAGTAAATAAGTCCTGAAATAACTGTAGTTAAAAAACTACATTCTACTGGGTAAGCATTCTTGGAGAAGGTAAGTTTGGTAAGGAAGTTAGAATTCACTGAAGGAGAATTCACCACATTCAAAGTATTTTACATGTATTATGCTACTTAAAGCTCATCATGTTTCTATGAGGAAGGTACTGTTATTATCCTCATTTTACAGATGATGAAACTGAGGCAAAGGTAATTGGAAAATTTGCACAAGGTGACCAGAGGGTAAAAGACACAGCTTAGGCTTACATGCACAGATCTGACTCCAGACAGTGGAGTATCACCAAAACTTTGGGATTAGAACAGGGATAAGGTAAGTATTTTCGGAATATTCTTCAAAAAACTATATATTAGAAGCTAAGGAACAGCATGGAGAGCACTGCAAGCAGATAGGCCATTTAGTCTAATAATTCATATAATTCTGTTTATAAGTCATCTTTAATCTTCCTTCCAGAGAAGGCTATGTATAGTCTCATGATGCTAGATAATGAAATTGTGTTAATTACAACTTTTGCTTATCTCTAAACAAACAAAGCTTACTCGTTTAGATAGACAAACACTGTTTATAAAACAAGATAAACAAAACTGCTCAATATCATCATTATGAAATTTTGGTTATAACAATTTTAAGAATCACTAAAACAAAATTATAAATCTGGAGAATTTATGGTTCCATTTCATTTCTTTCTCTGTATTAAGTAGTTTTTTTATAATCAAAACAATGGCTTAATTAGCTATTTTGTTCATTTACTCACTTGTAGTCAGTCATGACACAATTTCTCTGATTCTCTTTCATTGATGAGTTAGAGAACAGTGAAGTGTTAACTATCTTCACCTTGGAAGTATCAGTACTAACTAGATTTGCTGAAGCATTGGTGGTTCAGATGGTACAGAATTAGCTTGCAATGCAGGAGACCTGGATTCAATCCCTGGATCAAGACGATCCCCTGGAGAAGAGAATGGCTACCCACTCCAGTATTCTTCCTGGGGAATTCTACGGACATAGAAGTCTGGCAGGCTACAGTCCAAGGAGTTGTAAAGAGTGGGACATTACTTAGCAACTAAACAACAAAAAGCATGTCATTTAACTGAAAAACCTGCTTCAGTGGAGAATAACAAACCCAAGGATATTAGTTCTCACCTTAACAAAATGTTACTTTGTGTTATAAGGCAAATTCAACTTATTTTTTAATGTGAATATATAAAACATATAAAACACAGCATCATAAGTTGATTAAACTCATTAACCTTGGCCCTGGAACATACTTATTTAACTGGGACAGGAACCCTATATGGTCCTGTGAATGGCATGATAATAGACAGCACTTACTGAGCCTTTATGCATATGAATAAATAATTTACACAGATTAACTCCTTCACTCTTCTGTAACCACCCCATAGGGCTGTTCTTTTCATCCTGTTTTTATAAGAAAACTAAGAGCTGTCCAAGGTCATATAGACAGTAAGGGGAAGGATTTAAATGCAGACTCCAGAGTCTGTGCTGCTGCCTGAAACTCACAGGAAAATAGATCAGATTATCACAGTGTTATCATCTTGGGTGTTAATTTTACTCAAGGACCAGGAATCTTACATAAAAACTATGTCAATAAATTATAGAACACAAGTCAAATATTGAAAAGAAATGTATAGATAAAATGTATAGATTCCAAGGACATTTCCTGATATTCAGGTCAAATTTTAGGCTTCTTGAAGTACAAGTTGGAGAATGCAATGGCAACCCACTCCAGTACTCTTGCCTGGGAAATCCCATGGATGGAGGAGCCTGGTAGGCTGTAGTCCATGGGGTCACTAAGAGTCCGACACAACTGAGCGACTTCACTTTCACTTTTCACTTTCATGTATTGGAGAAGGAAATGGCAACCCACTCCAGTGTTCTTGCCTGGAGAATCCCCTGGGAGCCTGGTGGGCTCCCGTCTATGGAGTTGCACAGAGTTGGACATGACTGAAGTGACTTAGCAGCAGAAGTACAAGTTCCTCTGCTGTTGGGATACTAAATGCAAAAATTTCTAGGATAATTTTCATTTAATTGTGGACTGAATACTTTGGTATTTACTTTAAACTCTGATCTCCCAGTGTTTGGCGATTAACAAAATAAAGTCATTAGGCATGTTAAATTTAATGAAAACCATCTTTTTCATTAAACTAGCCTGTTCCAGTATGCCTTGTCAGTTCAAGATAAATCTCTTGTGCAAGTCAGAGGAACTTGAATACTGATGCCCTGAAAGGTGCTAATACCAATAACTATTATAGAGGGATGGAAGAATGGCCAGAGCTGTCACTTATATCCAGTTCTAGGAGTCGAGGAGTGAACTCCCTTCACCCTCTTTTGTTCCTTAAAGATGATGTAGTAGAGTGGTTAAGAGCTCAACTTCTGGAATCAAATAGTCTGTTTTCATATCTGAGCTTTACTGATTATAAACTATTTGATCTTCAACAAGTTATTCAGTCTCCTCACTAAGGACATATTACTAAGGGTGAGATGAGGATATCAAACAAAATAGTATGAGGATGATAATGAACCCTGAAAGGGTTCATTAAACAGTGAAAGTAAAGCACTTATTTCAGGGTCTGATACATGAAGGTGATAAATATGATTATTTATTATAATTTAGTGACAGCTATGTATACTTACTACAAAGTGTTATGCTTAGGGTAATTATCCATTGTTAAAGGATATGAACAATCTTTATTTACTCCCTAAATTGCTCTAAACAAAAGTCATTAACGTTTGAGAAAATCACTTTTTTTTAAATACATAATAATACATGTAAAAGTGTGTTAACTGAAGAATTATCTGTAGTGACAAATATACGGAAAGTCCTAGAATGTCCATCCAATAAGGAAGGCCTCATTTTCCCCAGTCTGTATAAGAAGATTGGACTAGAAGATCTCAAAAATCCCTTTTGTCTCCAATTAGGACTCTATTTTCTACCAGTTGTTCATTAGATTTGACACCAATACTCTAATAAATAGAAATGAGATAGGAAATCCAAAGTACTAAGTAAGATTTAAAATTAAGTCATAATGTATAGTATGTTAAAATTAATCATGTAAAAAGTAAATATATATGTATGTGTGTGTATATATATATATATTTAAATATCCAGAGCAGAAGTCATTATTTAACACATTGAGAGTTATTTTTATTATATTTTAAGATATATATAATTAATGGTATGCGAATTTTATGCTTTTAACCTTATAATGGAATAAAAATAAAAGGTATGAAAAATAAATACAAAATATGAGTCTGAGGTTTAAATAATGAACATGTATAATTTAGGACTATCAGCGAATCTGAAAGCTCTCAAGAAAGAAAAGGGGCTGCATGTGCTGTAAAATACTAAAATGATACTTGGTTTGAATTTTATTTAAAATTGTAATAGTTTATTTTCCTTTGAAATAATAGGAGATATTCTGTAGGCACACAATGCCAAGAAGGATGAGTAACTATTTGACTTTAGAACTATCAAGACCCAATATTATTATTATCAAGGAGTTGCCAACATTCATTAAATTTCCACCTTCATGCATGTTAGAGTTGGAAAATCTGTATTTGTAGAGTCCTATGCTGCTTTGAAAGAGTGGGACAGCACTAAAGTGACATAGCACATGCTGCTTCCAAAATACAAGTCACAGCATATTCAGAAAGAAATGCTATGAGTGGCTTAAGACCATATAGTAAGAAATGTTTCTTTACACACAATCTTGATCAATGATAATATTATGAAAAAACAGTAAATAATACTGAATTTGAGATCTGTGTGATATCTCAGCCCCATTTTAAAGAGGAAGAACAGAAGTAATAAAAGTGAGGTAGCCTGTCCAATATCTAATACAACTAGTAAGAGAAGTAACCAAGATTCAGCCTAGCAGTTCTGACTCCTGAAACTACGCTAAAAACAATTAGATCATAAAGTCTCACTAAGGAAATCAAATGCTGAAATTTGGTTATTATTGAGATTCTACTCTTAATTCTGAGAGGATTTTTAAAAGTGTGTGTATGTTGTTTGATACAATCACCTCTGGTTCAGTTCAGTTCAGTCGCTCAGTCGTGTCCGATTCTTTGCGACCCCATGAATCGCAGCACGCCAGGCCTCCCTGTCCATCACCAACTCCCGGAGTTCACCCAGACTCACGTCTACCGAGTCGGTGATGCCATGCAGCCACCTCATCGTTGGTCGTCCCCTTCTCCTCCTGCCCCCAATCCCTCCCAGCATCAGGGTCTTTCCCAATGAGTCAACTCTTTGCATGAGGTGGCCAAAGTACTGGAGGTTCAGCTTTAGCATAATTCCTTCCAAAGAAATCCCAGGGTTGATCTCCTTAAGAATGAAATGGTTGGATCTCCTTGCAGTCCAAGGGACTCTCAAGAGTCTTCTCCAACACCACAGTTCAAAAGCATCAATTCCTTGCTGCTCAGCCTTCTTCACAGTCCAAATCTCACATCCATACATGACCACAGGAAAAACCATAGCCTTGACTAGACGGACCTTAGTCGGCAAAGTAATGTCTCTGCTTTTGAATATACTGTCTAGGTTGGTCATAACTTTTCTTCCAAGGAGTAAGCATCTGAAGAGCTGTGGAATACACATTTGTTTCCACCAGCAAGAATATTTACAATTCCTTAAGACTTTTCCTTTTCTCAGAGGATGCATGTAATCTAATTAATATATTTGGATATTCTGGATGAAAAAATCACAGAAAATATAATGTGGGCTTGTTCTATATTGTCCAAATATAATACAACATTTAGAAACAGTTTTTGTAGTCCTATATAAATGCATGAACATTGCTCACCAGTTAAAACCTTTAAACATTTTCCTCCCTTTTTAGGAGAATGAAATAAAATGCTTCCAAATTTGCAATTTAAAAGGTTTACTTTACTAGAATTTTTGTGTGAGAATTCTTCCCATGAGTACTGGGGGCAAAAGATTCTTGAGTGGCCTTGTAAAAGTGCTCCTTTGTGATGTGGATTTACATTTTTGAACAAACTATGCTATTTATAAGTTGAAAAGTAGCATTAGAACAAATATCCAAATTACTAACTGATTTCCTTTTCTTCTATTGCTTTAATTGTAACTGTTCTCTTAAATTCAATGCAGGTAAGGCTATAATGCCAGAAACATAATTTACAAATAGTTCCTTTTAAAAATCAAATGTTATGGGGGCATATTCCATTTGTGTCAGAAAAGATTACACATGTTTACTGGCACAAAGTTTGATATGTTTATTAAATCAAGTTTCTTAAAAATAAAAAAGTTATAGCTATATACCATATTCTATTCATTTATGTGTATCCCTACCTTAGGAATGAATATGAAATGATATAATTTTGACTTGAAAAACAACAGTGTGAAATAATAACCAATGTTATTACTATTCCTTTTTAAACCACAGTTTATTAACAGCTTGAAAACACTGTCTATTTAATTTCACCAAGTAGGTCTCTCTATCAAAGGAAAGAAATACACTGGCATTACTTGTGCTCCTGAATAATGGTATCTTCTGAATAGCTACCATTCCTATGGCTGGAATACAGACAGCTATACACTGGCAACTCCAGAAAACAGAAAAGCATTTGATGTTTCTTGTGCTGATTGGTTTTCTAGATTATTACTGCTGTTATTTGCTTCTTTTTCACAGATATTTGAGAGTAGAAATGAAAGGCCTAAGATGAAGATCCAGCTTCTGTAACTGTCTCCACTGCAATGAAATTCTTTTATCCTATAATTTAAGTCTATTTTCCTCTCAAATATACCTAACAAATATTTACCAATTAGGTGATTAAAATCAATAAACAAGGGACAGAACAGAGTCTAACATACACCCATACATATATGGAAAACAAATTTTTGATGAAAGTGCAAAAGTAATTCAGTAGAGCTTTCCCAACAAATTATGCAGGAACAATTGGTTATCCATTTGCAAAAATGTAAATAAAAAAATAAAAATAATTTCAATCCACATCTTGTACCATGAACAAAAATAGATCAGATTGAAATATAGTATCTAAAAGTACAAAACTTAAAAAAAAAAAGAATATCCTTGTGACCTTGGCCTTGTCTAACATACACCCATACATATATGGAAAACAAATTTTTGATGAAAGTGCAAAAGTAATTCAGTAGAGCTTTCCCAACAAATTATGCAGGAACAATTGGTTATCCATTTGCAAAAATGTAAATAAAAAAATAAAAATAATTTCAATCCACATCTTGTACCATGAACAAAAATAGATCAGATTGAAATATAGTATCTAAAAGTACAAAACTTAAAAAAAAAAAGAATATCCTTGTGACCTTGGCCTAGGCAAAAAAGCATAGACCATAAAAAGAACAAAAACAAGATGACAAATTGGACCATCAAAATTACAAATTTTTGCTCTCTGAAAAACTGAAAGACTCTGTTAAGAGTATGAAAAAAAATTCATGTATGGGGAGAAAATATTTGGATAGCTTATCCCTGATAAAGGACTTGTATCCAGAGTAGAAAAATAATTCCTAAAACTCAAGAGTAACACAACAACCTAATAGAAAAATTGGCAAAATATGAATAGACACTTCAACAAAGACGGTAAGTAGATTGTAAATCAATACATAGAAAGTTCAGTTCAGTTCAGTCGCGCAGTCGTGTCCGACTCTTTGCGACCCCATGAATCACAGCATGCCAGGCCTCGCTGTCCATCACCAACTCCCGGAGTTCACTCAGACTCAAGTCCATTGAGTCCATGATGCTATCCAGCCATCTCATCCTCGGTCGTCCCTTTCTCCTCCTGCCCCCAATCCCTCCCAGCATCAGGGTCTTTTCCAAGGAGTCAACTCTTCCCATAAGGTGGCCAAAGTATTGGAGCTTCAGTTTCAGCATCATTCCTTCCAAAGAAATCCCAGGGTTGATCTCCCTCAGAATGGACTGGTTGGATCTCCTTGCAGTCCAAGGGACTCTCAAGAGTCTTCTCCAACACCACAGTTCAAAAGCATCAATTCTTCGGCGCTCAGCCTTCTTCACAGTCCAACTCTCACATCCATACATGACCACAGGAAAAACCATAGCCTTGACTAGACGGACCTTAGTCGGCAAAGTAATGTCTCTGCTTTTGAATATACTATCTAGGTTGGTCATAACTTTTCTTCCAAGGAGTAAGCGCCTTTTAATTTCATGGCTGCAGTCACCATCTGCAGTGATTTTGGAGCCCAAAAAAACAAAGTCTGACACTGTTTCTACTGTTTCCCCATCTATTTCCCATGAAGTGATGGGGCCAGATGCCATGATCTTCGTTTTCTGAATGTTGAGCTTCAAGCCAACTTTTCCACTCTCCTCTTTCACTTTCAACAAGAGGCTTTTTAGCTCCTCCTCACTTTCTGCCATAAGGGTGGTGTCATCTGCATATCTGAGATTATTGATATTTCTCCCAGCAATCTTGATTCCAGCTTGTGTTTCTTCCAGTCCAGCATTTCTCATGATGTACTCTGCATATAAGTTAAATAAGCAGGGTGACAATATACAGCCTTGACGTACTCCTTTTCCTATTTGGAACCAGTCTGTTGTTCCATGTCCAGTTCTAACTGTTGCTTCCTGACCTGCATACAGATTTCTCAAGAGGCAGGTCAAGTGGTCTGGTATTCCCATCTCTTTCAGAATTTTCCACAGTTTACTGTGATCCACACAGTCAAAGGCTTTGGCATAATCAATAAAGCAGAAATAGATGTTTTTCTGGAACTCTCTTGCTTTTTCCATGATCCAGCGGATGTTGGCAATTTGATCTCTGGTTCCTCTGCCTTTTCTAAAACCAGCTTGAACATCAGGGAGTTCACGGTTCACATATTGCTGAAGTCTGGCTTGGAGAATTTTGAGCATTACTTTACTAGCATGTGAGATGAGTGCAATTGTGCGGTAGTTGGAGCATTCTTTGGCATTGCCTTTCTTTGGAATTGGGATGAAAACTGACCTTTTCCAGTCCTGTGGCCACTGCTGAGTTTTCCAGATTTGCTGGCAAATTGAGTGCAGCACTTTCACAGCATCATCTTTCAGGATTTGAAACAGCTCAACGGGAATTCCATCACCTCCACTAGCTTTGTTCGTCGTGATGCTTTCTAAGGCCCACTTGACTTCACATTCCAAGATGTCTGGCTCTAGATTAGTCAACACATCATCATGATTATCTGGGTCATGAAGATCTTTTTTGTACAGTTCTTCCGTGTATTCTTGCCACCTCTTCTTAATATCTTCTGCTTCTGTTAGGTCCAGACCATTTCTGTCCTTTATCGAGCCCATCCTTGCATGAAATGTTCTCTTGGTATCTCTAATTTTCTTGAAGAGATCTCTAGTCTTTCCCATTCTGTTCTTTTCCTCTATTTCTTTACATTGATTGCTGAAGAAGGCTTTCTTATCTCTTCTTGCTATTCTTTGGAACTCTGCATTCAGATGCTTATATCTTTCCTTTTCTCCTTTGCTTTTTGCTTCTCTTCTTTTCACAGCTATTTGTAAGGCCTCCCCAGACAGCCATTTTGCCTTTTTGCATTTCTTTTCCATGGGGATGGTCTTGATCCCTATCTCCTGTACAATGTCACGAACCTCATTCCATAATTCATCATGCACTCTATCAGATCTAGACCCTTAAATCTATTTCTCACTTCCACTGTATAATCATAAGGGATTTGATTTAGGTCATACCTGAATGGTCTAGTGGTGTTGCCCACTTTCTTCAATTTAAGTCTGAATTTGGCAATCAGGAGTTCATGATCTGAGCCACAGTCAGCTCCTGGTCTTGTCTTTGTTGACTGTATAGAGCTTCTCCATCTTTGGCTGCAAAGAATATAATCAATCTGATTTCGGTGTTGACCATCTGGTGATTTCCATGTGTAGAGTCTTCTCTTGTGTTGTTGGAAAGGGGAACTTCAAATTAAAATCACAATGAGATGCTCTTACATACCTATTTGAATGGTTAAATTAAAAAGTCTGACCATACCAACTGTTGGGACTCCTACCGGCAATGCAAAATTTTACAACCACTTTGGAAAACAGCTAATTTTTAAAAAAATTAAACATATACTATGTGATGCAGTTATTCCATGTCTGGTATTTTTCTAAATGAAATGAAACTATATGTTCATACAAAGACTTATACATAAAGGAACATATAACTTTATTCATAATAGTCTAAAGCTCAAAACACAAACAAACTGTGATATATCCAAGCAATGGGAAAATACTCAGTAACAAAATAGGGAAACAACTTTTGAGAGTGATGGAAACATTCATTATTTTGACTGTAGTGATGACTTCACCACTACACAGACACAGATTTATCAAATATTAGCAAACTGGAGGTGGTCCTAAGATGGCAGAGATGGCAGAGGAACAGGATGGGGAGACCACTTTCTCCCCCACAAATTTATCAAAAGAACATTTGAACACTAAGCAAATTACAGAACACAACTTCTGAATGCTGGCAGAGGACATCAGGCACTCAGAAAGGCAGCCCATGTCTTGTAAAGGAGGTAGGACAAAATATAAAAGATAAAAAAAGAGAAAAAGAGATAGGGATGGAGATCTGTCCCAGGAAGGGTGTCTTAAAAGAGGAGAAGTTTGCAAACACCAGGAAATCCTCTCAGTGGCAAGTTTGCTGGGAGTTTTGGAATCTCAGAGGGCAACATAATGGGGAGGAAAAATAAATAAATAAAACCCACAGATTACATCCCTAATGGCAACTCCCAGAGCTCACATCCACCACCAGCAAGCTGGGACTGAACAGGGAGGCACCGGATACATTGCTTAGGATAAGGACCCAGCCTGAATGCCCTGAGGTCAATCTGAGGGAACTAACATGAGTAGCAACCCAAACTGTAGGACAGTCAGAGACAGAGAGAGAGAAAAAAAAAAGAAAGAAAGAAATAACTATCCCACAAAAAGCCCTAACCTAAGGTACTGCCAGGCGCACTCACAGAACAAAGCACTGAGTGAATACCAGAGGAGAGCTATGTGGCTATGGACCGGCCTATCCCCCACCAGACACAGGGAGGGTGGCGGGGTGCAGCCAGAGACAAAAAGGGGCAATCTTGGCCTCAGAGAGAAATCCTCTACCAAACTGCAAGCAGGCTTCCAGTTGCTAACCAAGACTTGCTGGGATTCTGGACAGTTGACATCCACCAGGAGGGTTGCAGCCAGAGATCAGCTCCCCAGAAGAGACACATGGCACACCTGGGATGGGCATGCCCACAGCCACCCAGGAAATCAAGAGGCTGGGACCAGGGAGGTGATAAGATGCACTCCCCACCTCGGGAGACTGCACTCACCAAGTACCTAGCTGAGCTGGTTGGACCTGAGAAGGGCACAAAACACAGGCCCAACTGAGTCTGCGTCTTTGTGAAGTACCCAAAAACCTGAACCTGAGCAGTTTAGACCTGAGATGTATGGGCAACCCAGGGCCTGCCTCAGACAGTTCCTCGGCAGAGCAATCTAGAGCCTGAAATGTGTAGACTGGGAAAGCACACACGCCATGAGCAGGGCAATCCCAGTGCAGGCGAGATGCTGGGAGCTCTCCCCACACATGCCAGTGAGATTTCTTTGCAGTGTTCCTCCCTCCCCAGAGCACTGAACAAGTGAGCCTAAATAAGTGATCACTTGCACCCCCTTGTGACAGGGCGGAAACTAGACACTGAAGAGACCAGCAAACAGAAGAAGCCAAAAGATAGGGACCCTCCTTGGAAGTAACAGCTGCAATAGATTAAAACCCTGTAGTTAGCACTGACTACACTGGAAGGGGCCTACAGATCTTGAGAAGTATAAGCTGAATCAAGGAACTGTCTAAAATTGAACTGACCCCACACTGTCCGAAACAGCTCAAGAGAAATCCTAGATATATTTTTACTATTATCATTTTAAAAAATTTTTAAGTTTTTTTTTATTTTTAAGTCCTCTATTACTCCTTTAATTTTCATTTTTATAATGTACTATTAGCTTGCAAAAAATAGACCTTATTTTTAAAGCAAACTTCATATATATTTTTAATAATTTTTTGACTTTGTTTTGTTTTTTTAATATTGTATTTTTGAGAGTCTAACCCCTACTCTAGATTTTTACTCTTTGCTTTTTGGTATTTGTTATCAATTTTGTACATTTAAGAACCCAATCTTCAGTACTCATTTTTAATTGGGAGTGTGATTATTGGCTTGATTGCCCTCTCCCTCTTTTGATTCTCCTTTTTCTCCACCAGGTCACCTCTATAGTCTCCCTCCCCCATCTCTTTTCTACCCAACTCTGTGAATCTCCTTGTGTGTTCTGGGCTGTAGATAACACTTTGGGAACTGACTACTGGAAGGATCTGTCTCTCTACTTTTGATTCCCCTTTTTCTCCTCCTGGTCACCTCTGTCTCCTTCCTCCCTCTTTGCTTCTTGGCAGAACTCTGTGAACCTCTCTGAGGGGTCCAGACTGGAGAGAGCATACAAGGAATTGATTACTGGCTAGTTTGCGCTCTCACCTTTTGATTTCCCCTCTTCTCCTCCTGGGTACCTCTATCTGCCTCTTTCCTCTTCTCTTCTCCATGTAATTCTGTGAACCCCTCTGGGTGTCCCTCACTGTGGAGAAGCTTTTCATCATTAACCTAAATGTTTTATATCAGTGCTGTATAGATGGAGAAGTCTTGAGGCTACTGTAAGAATAAAACTGAAAACCAGAGGCAGGAGGCTTAAGTCCAAAACCTGAGAACACCAGAGAACTCCTGACTCCAGGGAACATTAATCAATTTGAGCTCATAGAAAAGCCTCCATAACTACACTGAAACCAAGCACCACCCAAGGGCCAACAAGTTCCAGAGCAAGATGTACCCTGCCAATTCTCAAGCAACACAGAACATAGCCCTGAACTTCAATATATGGCTGCCAAAAGTCACACCAAACTCATAAGACATCTCAAAACTGACTACTGTACACTGCATTGCACACCAGAGAGAAGAAATCCAGCTTCATCCACCAGAACACCAACACAAGCTTCCCTAACCAGGAAACCTTGACAAGTCACTCATCTAACCCCACCCACAGTGAGGAACCTCCACAATGAAGAAGAACCACAAACTGGCAGAATACAGAATGGCAACCACAAACACAGCAATCTAAACAAGATGAAAAGGCAGAGAAATATTCAGCAGATAAAGGAAAAGGATAAATGCTCACCAAATCAAATAAAAGAGGAGGAGATAGCGAGTCTACCTGAAAAAGAATTCTGAATAATGATAGTAAAAATGACCCAAAATCTTGAAAACAAAATGGAGTTACAGATAAATAGCCTGGAGACAAGGATTGAGAAGATGCAAGAAATATTTTAAAAGGACCTAGAAGAAACAAAAAATAGTCAATATATAATGAATAATGGAATAAATGAGATCAAAAACACTCTGGAGGGAACCAACAGTAGAACAATGGAGGCAGAAGATAGGCCAAGTGAGGTAGAAGACAGAATGGTGGAAATAAATGAAGCAGAGAGGAAAAAAGAAAAAAAAAATAATTAAAAGAAATGAGGACAACCTCCCAAATAACTAAATAGAAATTTCTCCAAAGAAGACATATGGATGTCTAACAAACACATGAAAAGATGCTCAACATCACTCATTATCAGAGAAATGCAAATCAAAACCACAATGAGGTACCATTTCACACCAGTCAGAATGGCTGTGATCCAAAAGTCAACAAGCAATAAATGCTGGAGAGGGTGTGGAAAAAAGGCAACCCTCTTACATTGTTGGTGGGAATGCAAACTAGTACAGCCACTATGGAGAAAAGTGTGGAGATTCCTTAAAAAATTGCAAATAGAACTGCCTTATGACCCAGCAATCCCACTGCTGGGCATACACACCGAGGAAACCAGAATTGAAAGAGACACGTGTACCCCAATGTTCATTGGGCACTGTTTATAATAGCCAGGACATGGAAGCAACCTGGATGTCCATCAGCAGATGAATGGATAAGAAAGCTGTGGTACATATACACAATGGAGTATTACTCAGCCATTAAAAAGAATACATTTGAATCAGTTCTAATGAGGTGGATGAAGCTGGAGCTGATTATACAGAGTGAAGCAAGCCAGAAAGAAAAACACCAATACAGATATTTACACATATATATGGAATTTAGAAAGATGGTAATGATAAACCTGTACGCAAGACAGCAAAAGAGACACAGATGTATAGAACAGCCTTTTGGACTCTGTGGGAGAGGGAGAGGGTGGGATGGGTTGGCAGAGTGGCAATGTAACATGTGTGATATCAGAAGCAAAATGAATTGCCAGTCCAGGTTTGATGCAGGATGCAGGATGCTTGGGACTGATGCACGGGGATAATCCAGAGAGATGGTGTGGGGCGGGAGGGGGGAGGTGGGGGTCGGGATTGGGAGTTCATGTACACTCGTGGCTGATTCATGTCAATGTATAGCAAAATGAATACAGTATTGTAAAGCAAAACCAACTAAAAAATAAAAATCAATTTAAAAAAAAAAGACAATTTTAAATGGTCCAACATTCAAATCACAGGAGATCCAGAAAAAGAAGCCAAAAAAAGGCCATGAGAAAATACTTGAGGAGATAATAGTTGAAAACTTCCCAAAAATGAGCAAGGAAATAGTCACCCAAGTCCAAGAAACCCAGAGTCCCAAACAGGATAAACCCAAGGTGAAACACCCCAAGACACATATTAATCAAATTAACAAAGATCAAACACAAAGAAGAAATATTAAAAGCAGCAAGGGAAAAACAACAAATAACACACAAGGGAATTCCCATATGGATAACAGCTGATCTTTCAATAGAAACTCTTCAGGCCAGGAGGGAGTGGCAGGACATATTTAAAGTGATTAAAGAGAAAAAACCTACAACCGGATTACTGTACCTAGCAAGGATATCATTCAAATATGAAGGAGAAATCTAAAGCTTTACAGACAAGCAAAAGCTGAGAGAATTCAGCACCACCAAACCAGCTCTCCAACAAATGCTAAAGGATCTTCTCCAGACAGGAAACACAGAAAGGGTGTATAAACTCAAACCCAAAACAACAAAGTTAATAGCAACAGTATCTCACTTATCAAAAATTACCTTAAATCTAAATGGGTTGAATGCCCCAACCAAAAGACAAAGACTGGCTGAATAGACAGAAAAACAACACCCCTATATATGCTGCCTACAAGAGATCCACCTCAAAACAAGGGACACATACAGACTGAAAGTGAAGGGCTGGAAAAATATATTCCTCACAAATAGAGACCAAAAGAAAGCAGGAATACCAATACTCATATCAGATAAAATAGACTTTAAAATAAAGGCAGTGAAAAGAGACAAAAAAGGACACTACATAATGACCAAAGGATCAATCCAAGTAGAAGATATAACAATTATAAATATATATGTATCAACATAGGAGCCCCACAATATGTAAGGCAAATGCTAACAAGTATGAAAGGGGAAATTAATAATAACACAGTAATAGTGGGAGACTTTAATACCACACTCACACCTATGGATAGATCAACTAAACAGAAAATGAACAAGGCAACATAAACTATAAATGGTACAATAAACCAGTTAGACCTAATTGATATCTATATAACATTTCAACCCAAAACAATGAATTTCAACTTGTTCTTAAGTGCACATGGAATCTTCTCCAGGATAGATCACATCCTGGGCCATAAATCTAGCCTTGGTAAATTCAAAAAAATGAAATCATTCCAAGCATCTTTTCTGACCACAATGCAGTAAGATTAGATGCCAATTACAGGAGAAAAACTATTAAAAATTCCAACATATGGAGGCTGAACAACATGCTTCCAAATAATCAACAAATCACAGAAGAAATCAAAATATGTATAGAAATGAATGAAAATGAAAACACAACAACCCAAAACCTACAGGACACTGTAAAAGTAGTGCTAAGGGGAAGGTTCACAATACATGCTTACCTCTAGAAACAAGAAAAAAGTCAAATAAATAATCTAACTCTACACCAAAGCAACTAGAAAAGGAAGAAATGAAGAACTCTAGGGTTAGTAGAAGGAAATAAATGTTAAAAATTAGGGCAGAAATAAATGTAAAAGAAACAAAAGAGACCATAGTAAAAATCAAAAAAGCTAAAAGATTGTTCTTTGAGAAGATAAATAAAATTGACAAACCGCTAGCCATAGTAATCAAGAAACAAAGGGAGAAGATTCAAATCAACAAAATTAGAAATGAAAATTGAGAAATCACAACAGATAACACAGAAATTCAAAGGATCATAGGATACTACTATCAGCAACTATATGCTACTAAAATGGACAACTTGGACAAAATGGACAAATTCTTAGAAAAGTATAACCTTCCAAAACTAAACCAGGAGGAAATAGAAAATCTTAACAGACCATTTACAAGCATGGAAATCAAAACTGTAACCAGAATCTTCCAGCAAACAAAACCCCAGGACCAAATGGCTTCACAGCTGAATTCTACCAAAAATTTAGAGAAGATCTAACTCCTATCTTACTCAAACTCTTCCAGAAAACAGCAGAGGAAGATAAACTTCCAAATGCATTCTCTGAGGCCACCAGGACCCTAATACCAAAACCAGACAAAAATGCCACAAAAAAGAAAACTACAGGCCAATATCACTGATGAACATAGATGCAAAAACCCTTAACAAAATTCTAGCAAACAGAATCCAACAACATATTAAAAATATGACACATCATGACCAAGGGGCTTTATCTCAGAGATGCAAGGATTCTTCAATATCCACAAATCAATCAATATAATGCACCACATTAACAAATTGAAAAATAAAAACCATATGATTATCTCAATAGATGCAGAGAAGGCCTTTGACAAAATTCAACATCCATTTATGACAAAAGCCCTCCAGAAAGCAGGCATAAAAGGAACATTTCTCAACATAATAAAAGCTATATATGACAAACCCACAGCAATCATTATCCTCAATGGTGAAAAATTGAAAGCATTTCCCCTAAAGTCAGGAACAAGACAAGGGTTCTCACTCTCACCACCACTATTCAACATAGTTTTGGAAGTTTTAGCCACAGCAATCAGAACAGAAAAAGGAATAAAAGGAACACAGATTCGAAAAGAAGAAGTATAACTCTCACTGTTTGCAGACGACATGATCCTCTACATAGAAAACCCTAAAGACTTTACCAGAAAATTACTAGAGCTAATCAATGAATATAGTAAAATTTTAGGATATAAAACTAATACACAGAAATCCCTTGCATTCCTATACACCAACAATGAGAAAACAGAAAGAGAAATTAATGAAACAATTCCATTCACCATTGCAACAAAAAGAATAAAATACTTAGGAATATATCTACCTAAAGAAACAAAAAACCTATATATGCAAAACTATAAAACACTGATGAAGGAAACCAGTTCAGTTCAGTTCAGTCCCTCAGTCATGTCTGACTCGAGACCCCATGAATCATAGCACACCAGGCCTCACTGTCCATCACCAACTCCCGGAGTTCACTCAGACTCACATCTATCGAGTCAGTGATGCCATCCAGCCATCTCATCCTCTGTCGTACCCTTCTCCTCCTGCCCCCAATCCCTCCCAGCGTCAGTCTTTTGCAATAAGTCAACTCTTAGCATGAGGTGGCCAAAGTACTGGAGGTTCAGCTTTAGCATCATTCCTTCCAAAGAGGACACAAATAGATGGAGAAATATATCATGTTCAAAATGGAGAAAAGACAATGTCTTAACAAGTGGTGCTGGGAAAACTGGTCAACCACTTGTGAAAGAATGAAACTAGAACACTTTCTAACACCATACACAAAAATAAACTCAAAATGGATTAAAGATCTAAATGTTAAGATCAGAATCTCTAAAACTCCTAGAGGAAAACTAGGCAAAACACTCTCCGACATAAATCAGAGCAGGATCCTCTATGACCCACCTTCCAGAGTAATGGGAAAAAAAGCAAAAATAAACAAATGGGACCTAATTAAACTTATAAGCTTTTTTGAAACGAGGGAAACTATAAGCAAGGTGAAAAGACAGCTTTCAGAATGGGAGAAAACAATAGCAAATGAAGCAACTCAAAGAATTAATCTCACAAATATATAAGCAACTCCTACAGCTCAATTCCAGAAAAATAACTGACCCAATTAAAAAATGGGCCAAAGAACTAAACAAACATTCCTCCAAAGAAGACATACAGATGGCTAACAAACACATGAAAAGATGCTCAGCATCACTCATTATCAGAGAAATGCCAGTCAAAACCACAATGAGGTACCATTTCACACCAGTCAGAATGGCTGTTATCAAAAAGTTGACAATAAATGCTAGAGAGGATGTGGAGAAAAGGGAACACTCTTGCACTGTTGGTGGCAATGCACACTAGCAAAGCCACTATGGAGAACAGTGTGGAGATTCCTTAAAAAACTGGAAATAGAACTGCCATATGACCCAGCAAACCCACTCCCGGGATACACACCAAGGAAACCAGAATTGAAAGAGACACGTGTACCCCAATGTTCATCGCAGCACTGTTTATAATAGCCAGGACATGGAAGCAACCTAGATGTCTAGCAGCAGACAAATGGATAAAAAAGCTGTGGTACATATACACAATGGAATATTACTCATCCATTAAAAAGAATACATTTGAATCAGTTCTAATGAGGTGGATGAAACTGGAGCCTATTATACAGAGTGAAGCAAGCCAGAAAGAAAAATACCAATACAGTATACTAACGTATATATATGGAATTTAGAAAAATGGTAATGATAACCCTACATGTGAGACAGCAAAAGAGATACAGATGTATAGAACAGTGTTTTGGACTCTGTGGGAGAAGTTGAGGGTGGGATAATTTGAGAGAATAGCACTGAAACATGTATATTATCATATATGAAACAGACTGCCAGTCCAGGTTTGATGCAGGAGACACGGTGCTCAGGGCTGGTGCACTGGGATGATCGAGAGGGATAGGATGAGGAAGGATATGGGAGGGGGCTACATGATGGGGAACACATGTACACCCATGGTTGATTCATGTCAATATATGACAAAACCACTACAATATAGTAATTAGCCTCCAATTAAAATACATAAATTTTTAAAAATTAGCAAACTGCACACTTTATGTATGATTGTATCTCTTTTACAATCCCTTGAACAACTCTGGGGATAGGTGTGCTGATCCTCTGTGCAGTCAAAATCTTGTGCCTAGCTTTATAGTGTGCCATAGTATCCACAGCTTTGCATCCTGTGATTCAACTAACTGTGGCTTGTATAAGTGAAAGTGAAAGTGAAGTCGCTCAGTCGTGTCCGACTCTTTGCGACCCGTTGACTCTAGCCCACCAAGCTCCTCCGTCCATGGGATTCTCCAGGCAAGAGTACTGCAGTGGGTTGCCATTTCCTTCTCCACGGGATCTTCCCGACCCAGGGATTGAACCCAAGTCTCCCACATTGCAGGCAGATGCTTTAACCTGTGTAGTACTGTGAATTTATTGAAAAATATGCTTGGGTCCATGCAGCTCAAAACTGTTGTTGCAGGGTCAACTGTACTTCAGTAAAATTGTTTTAAAAATAACTTTTTTTTTCACTCCGAAAAAAATCTGTCTAGAAGAACTAAAAAAAAAAAAAAGTTCAAAAATCAATGAATGTGCAATGCTTGGCTTCTTAAACATCTACAACAAAAGATAATGCTAGAGCAGTTTTCATTGTGTATTGTGTTTGTGTGGCAGGGGTGGTGGGTAGGATTGTGTATATTATCATAATAGGGAAGGTATAAACAGAAGTCCAAGAGTCATGTTCAACCTGAAATAGATTCTGTGTTAACCATCTCATGTAGAACTATGAACATTTAACCCAGCAAAAGAATATAACAATGGAACAGAGATCATATTACTATACAAGTAACATCTATTTCTGTTTTATTAACTATGCCAAAGGCTTTGACTGTGTGGATCACAGCAAACTGGAAAATTCTTCAAAAAAGAGTTGGGAATACAAGACCACCTGACCTGCCTCTTGAGAAATCTGTATGCAGGTCAGGAAGCAACAGTTAGAACTGGACATGGAACAACAGACTCGTTCCAAATAGAAAAAGGAATATATCAAGGCTGTATATTGTCACCCTGCTTATTTAACTTATATGCAGAGTACTCATGAGAAATGCTGTGCTGGAAGAAGCACAAGCTGGAATCAAGATTTCCAGAGAAATCTCAATAACCTCAGATATGCAGATGACACCACCCTTCTGGCAGAAAGTGAAGAGGAACTAAAAAACCTCTTGATGAAACTGAAAGCAGAGAGTGAAAAAGCTGGCTTAAAGCTCAACATTCAGAAAACGAAGATCATGGCATCTGGTCCCATCACTTCATGGAAAATAGATGGGGAAACAGTGGAAACAGTGTCAGACTTTATTTTGGGGGGCTCAAAAATCACTGCAGATGCTGACTGCAGCCATGAAATTAAAAGACGCTTACTCCTTGGAAGAAAAGTTATTACCAACCTAGATAGCATATTGAAAAGCAGAGATATTACTTTGGCAACAAAGGTCCATCTAGTCAAGGTGATGGTTTTTCCTGTGGTCTTGTATGGATGTGAGAGTTTGACTGTGAAGAAGGCTGAGCGCAGATGAATTGATGCTTTTGAACTGCGGTGTTGGAGAAGACTCTTGAGAGTCCCTTGGACTGCAAGGAGATCCAACCAGTCCATCCTAAAGGAGATCAGTCCTGGGTTTCCTTTGGAAGGACTGATGCCGAAGCTGAAACTCCAGTATTTTGGCCACCTCATGTGAAAAGCTGACTCATTGGAAAAGACCCTGATGCTGGGAGGGACTGGGGACAGGAGGAGAAGGGGATGACAGAGGATGAGATGGGTGGATGGCTTCACCAACTTGATGAACATGATTTTTGAGTGAACTCCTGGAGTTGGTGATGGACCGGGAGGACGTCTGGCATGCTATGATTCATGGTGTCACAGATTCAGACACAACTGAGCCACTGAATTGAACTGAATTGAATTTACAGATAGCCTTATGAAGAAAAATACCATATTATATACTAGCACTAATACTTAAAATAGAAAAACTATGGCATTACACAGAAATTAAATTCATTATATGAATACAATATTTATTTTCTTTTAGGGACCTTCCATTATAAAATTTATAGACCAAAAAAAGCTACAGAAATAAGTGTGTTTCTTCAGATACCTAAAGTAGTGCATGCACATCAAAAATAGACCATTGTTAGAAATAGGCACCTAAAATCTATGGCTTGGTGGGGGGGGGTATACTTCCAATCAAAAACAGCATAGCTCATTAATATATTACCTGTATGAGGTTTTTTTCACGAGTATTTTTTTCTCTTTTTACTCTCCCTTTTCCATTCCAAATTTTTCTGTATCACCGTGAATGATTAAGAAACTAATGCTTGAAAATCATGTAAACAATGCTCTAACTAGGTAATTTTAGAATAAAAGCTGTGGTTGAGCCATATTTGTCAAATATAATAAATTAGAAGAGAGGTATTTTCTAAAAGAGTCACAGTTGTCTTAAATCAATGTCAAAATTATTTCACCCTTAGGATTTCAACCACTGATTAGTTATTTTCTCAATTCAACAGAAAAACAAAGGATATGAATAAGCAATTCCCAAGTGGATGATAAATATATGAAAAGACATTCAATTTTACCACTAATCTAAGAAATACAAATGCATAGTAATAAGAAATTAACTTGGAGATGTTTATTAAAATGTGAATGGTGACTATCAGCATGTTTTGAGTTATTTTAAATTTATTTATTGGAATTCAACATACTGACTTCCTTCAATTCATATTATTTCTAGAAAATACAAAGTTATTTTAAAAACTGCCTCCTTAGTTATTTGCAGATAAATCATGGAGATTGGATCAGGCTTCCCTAGTGGCTCAGATAGTAAAGAACTGCCCACAGTGCAGGAGACCTAGGTTTGATCCCTGTGTAGGGAATATCCTCTGGAGAAGGTAATAGCTACCCACTCCTGTATTCTTGCCTGGAGAATTTCATGGACAGAAGACCCTGGCATGCTATAGTCCATGTGGTCACAAAGAGTTGGACATGACTGAGCACCTAACACTTTAACTAACTTTATGGAGAATGGATCAGAAAACAGAATTCAGAAACAGAACCAAATGATTTAGTCAATATAATAAAAGTGGCACTTCAAATATGTGTGAGATAGAAAGATTATCAAATAAGTGATACTCAGAAAATTAACTAGCTAATAAAAATACATTAAAAAGTCTGAATCCCAAACTCATTGCCCACTTCAAAATACTAATTCTCCATTGTGTATATGTACCACAGCTTTCTTATCCATTCACCTGCTGATGGACATCTAGGTTGCTTCCATGTCCTGGCTATTATAAACAATGGAGTATTACTCAGCCATTAAAAAGAACACATTTGAATCAGTTCTAATGAGGTGGATGAAACTGGAGCCGATTATACAGAGTGAAGTTAGCCAGAAAGAAAAACACCAATACAGTATACTAACACATATATATGGAATTTAGAAAGATGGTAACAATAACCCTGTATGTGAGATAGCAAATGAGACACAGATGTATAGAAGTCTTTTGGACTCTGTGCGAGAGGGAGAGGGTGGGATGATTTGGGAGAATGGCATTGAAACATGTATAATATCATATAAGAAATGAATCGCCAGTTTAGGTTCGATGCAGGTTACAGGATGCTTGGGGCTGGTGCACTGGGATGACCCAGAGAGATGGTATGGGGAGGGAGGTGGGAAGGGGGTTCAGGACTGGGAACATGTGTACACCTGTGGTGGACTCATGTTGATGTATGGCAAAATCAATACAGTATTGTAAAGTAAAATAAAAAAATTAAAAATTAAAAAAAGGCAAAATACTAATTATTGTTGGTACAAAATATGTATATTAAACCATTAAAGTACTATAAAATATAAGTTCCTTCATTAACAAAATATGTCCATCATTTTAAGGGAAAATAATAATTTGTAGAACAATATTTACAGCATAGCTTCATTGATTTAAATCATTGTTTCCATAGTATATATTTTAATTAAAATTATAAAAATGAAAGGATATACACTCAGTAAGTTTTAGTGAGGATTATATCATCCATCCTCTACCACATGTGCCTGGCACATGGCAGGAACAAAAATATAATAGTTGAATGACTAAATAAATGAAATGATGCATTGTTGGTGTAATTGCAAATTGTGATAATTTTTTCTGGAAAGAAGTTTTGCACTATGTATCAAAGAGTAAAATGATCAGGCAGTTTATTTCAGGACTCTCATTTCTAGGAATTCATCATATGGTAAGTTTTACAAGTGCATAGAGTAGTTATCTGAGATAATTATTTTGTAACAGGAAAAATATGTGTACTAGTAGAAAGTTAGTATAAATAGCTGCCTTACAATAGTAATCTGGTTAAACTAAGGGAAATATTTCCATGGAATATGCATCTATTTAAAAATGAGATATTCAACCATTTACTGTGAAAGTATAGCCACAATTAATTGATAACTGAGCAGATTACAAAACACAATATGATGTCACATAGATAAAACAGCATATGTAAACAGGCATGTGTATATATTTACAAAGAAAATTCTGGAAGAAAATGCATCAAAATTCTAACAGTGGTTATCATTTGATTAAGATTGTGTTTGTATTATTATTGAAATTTTCTATGCTGTATTTTTCCTTACAATGCCTACATACTTTGACAGTCAGGAATAAATAATAAAAGTAAATTCATTTATGAAATAGAAATACAAGTGTTTCCTAGCTTTTAAAAAATACAACTAAATAAGCACAGATTCTGTAATAAAAAGGAAAGAGTTAATTTAACTTTAATACTTTTCATTTGAAATGAATAATTCATCATATTTTATATTTTAATTTGTTACTTGTAGTCTATGAGCAAGTTTAGAAAAGTGAATGTGATTAATCAGGTTATTTTCTATATTATATTCCAAATCACCTCTGTGGATTTTTCTGCTTTCATGGAACTAACAAGATATCTTCCAAATAAAAGACTATATCTTGTGAATTTTTGTTCAAATATAGATAGGTAATTCTTGTCATTCATAAAAATGGGCTAAATATGTTCCTTACCTTTCAATGAAAAGTAAACACTGGTCTTTTTGGTTGTACCAAGGGAGTCGTTCTATTGCAGAAAAGAATCCTGTAAATAAAAATAACAGATACATGTTTTTAAACTTCATTTTGCAAAAGTTTATTCATCTATTACTGGACCTGTAAATCATACTTCAGTATGGCTAGAATTTTACAATGTTAGAAGGAAACTGGTGGCAGATGACATTGTTAAGTACACCCTGACAGAGGATGCAGTTTCATCAACACAGATTCCCCCTCCCATCCTGCTATTCGTGAAATTAAAAGTTGCTGCACGAAAGGAAAGTATAGAATAAGCCATTTGCTTTTACATAATACTACCTAATATTTGAATGCCCGTTTATCCCTTTTATCTACAAGGTTGTTAAAAGCATGGAGAAAGACTACGTGGCAAATCACCAGCAAGGACGGGGTCTATTACATGTCAGATTAAAAAGAGAAATACAGTAAAAATGGTGTAACTGACTCACGGCAACATGGGTTCGCAAACCTTGTAGATGGATACAAACCAGGCTTGCCAAACATCACAAACAGCACTTATTAAAGCTGCTACGTGGAATTCAATATGCTTGCTTTCTAGCCCCTCCCCCCTTCGCCAATAAACGACTCCCCCTTTTTACCCAGTGTAAAAATACATGCTCATAAGACATTCAGATAAAAGAGAATTAAAAAAAAAAAATCCATAATCATACTATCCAATGATGCCATTTGGAGCATTTTCTTCCAATTTTGTAAAAACAGCTTTTTGTCACGAGGCCCCTGACAAATCAAACGGGAATTAAGGATGAGCGGATGGGAGCATACTTCTCTTCCCTTGTTAGGAACCATGACTAGTATTTTTACCTCATATCTAACTTTTTTTTTTTTTTGAAATTATAAATCTATAAAGATAGAATTTTAAGGGGAAAAAAAGTCTTCTGCTGTGCGTACTTCAGCAACCAAGGAGCGACTGGAAAGGAAGGCGGAGCCTAGAGGCGGCGGTGTGCTTGCGCACTTATTGGGCTGAGGCATTGTCAATCAAGGTCAATCAAGTTTGTCCAGCAAATGAGGTGCGACCTAAAGGCACACTGGGAACTAAACGAACTGGAGGTCTGACTGCGAGGGGAGGGGGCTCAAGATGTAAGCAGCGAGGAGATCTCGGGCTCTCGCAATGATACATTCAGCTGCGTCACACCTCAGTCCGCCGCAGCTGCAGCTCAGAGAGGCTTGCCTCCAGCACTTTCGCCCAGGCCTCCGCTGCCGCTGCCACCTCCGGTGCAATCACCTCGGCCCAGCCGCGCCCCGCCCAGCGTTCCTGCTGCCTTTACCGCTGCCACCTCCTCAGCCCCGGCTTCCGCCGCCACCACCCAAGCATCCGTGAGTCATTTTCTACCCATCTCTGGGCACGCGGTAGTGACCACCCTAAAAGGTTTGCAGACTTGCAGAATGGCAGAAGCGGATCCTAACAGGGTCTCGGAACCTGCCGCCCAGGGGGTGGATGGAGAGATGGTAGCTATGTCGTCTAGCGATTCTGGGGACGAATCTGACAGCAGCGGCTCTAGCAGCAGCAGTAGTTGCAGTAGCAGCAGTGGCCGCAGCCCCTTCTATAGAAGTATAAGTGTACCTGGGCCCTCCAGAAGTGTGCGGCGGGCTCCGTCAGGTAGAAGTTTCGTGGATCAGCTGCCTCGGGCAGTTAGAAATCGTGTGCAGGCTCTCAGAAATATTCAAGACGAATGTGACAAGGTAGACGCCCTGTTCTTAAAGGCAATTCACGATCTCGAACGAAAATATGCCGAACTCAATAGGCCTCTGTACAACCGGCGATTCCAAATCATCAATGCAGAATGTGAGCCCACGGAAGAAGAATGTGAATGGAGCGGAGGATGAGGTGTTCAGCGCGATGAAGAGATGCAGGAAGACTCTAGTGAGATGCCTGCTTTAGAGGGTGAGGAAGAAGAGAATGACCTGGAAGCAAAACCTGAGGTCAAGGCTGAAGAAAATGTAACACCAAAAGAAAATTCCGAAGCAAAGACTGAAGAAAAAGCACAATCCAAAGATGCTCTGGAGGCCAGGCCTGAAGTAAAAGAAGATCCAAAAGAAGCCCTCCAGGCAAAGGCAGAAGATAAAGGGCAGACTAAAGCAGCAGAGGCTAAGGCAAGGACTCCAGGAAAAGAGGCTCCAAAAAGAGTTCCTGAGGTCACGCCTAAAGAAAGAGCTCTTAAAAGAGCTCGAAAAGGAAAGCCTAAAAGAGAAGATCCTAAAGGCATTCCCGACTATTGGCTGACTGTGTTCAAGAATGTTGACAAGCTGTGGCCCATGATTCAGAAGTATGATGAGCCCATTCTGAACTTCCTGTCTGATGTTAGCCTGAAGTTTTAAAAACCCAGCAGGCCTGTAAGTTACACATTTGAATTTTGCTTTTTACCCAATCCATACTTCAAGAATGAGGTGCTGACCAAGAGATATGTAATAAAGTCAAAGCCAGATCGCAATGATCCCTTCTTCTCTTGGGGCTGGGAAATCCAAGATTGCAAAGGCTGTAAGATTGGAGAAGAGGAAAGGATGTCACAGTGACAACTACCCAGAGTCGCACAGCAGCTACTGGACAAGTTGAAGCCCAGCCAAGAGTGGTTCCTGATGCATCATTCTTCAATATCTTTAGCCCTCCTCATATTCCTACTATCGGAAAGCTTGAACCACTAGAAGATGCTATCCTTGATGAAGATTTTGAAATTGGTCAAACTTTACATGAAAACATTATCCTAAAATCAATCTATTACTATACAGGAGAAGTCAATGGTACCTTTGATTTCAGTAAAGATTATGGAAATAGGAAATAACAAAAATATAAAAGAGGCTGCATGAAAGAATTTTCAGGAATCTCAAATCTCAAGCAAAAATGAAGCAGGTTTATATAGCTTGAAAAAACCTGCCCTGTAATCTCAACACTAGTATTCCTCATAGTCTTGAGTTTTTGTACTTTCTTGGTAGCCTAAAATATTGTCTTAAATCTCAGTTTATTCTATCTAGCCTGTTGTGTAATATTCTTCAAAACGTGTAACTTGCTGTCAGTTGTCTAAAGCATGTTTGGTGCTACAAAGTTTTCATTTTTGTGAAATTTTTTGTTGTGTTCCTATTACAATATAGCTGTGAAAACTGTAAGAATTGTTAACCAAGACAATATTTTCTTGAAATAAAACAAAGTTCCTGAAATACCAATGCAAGTGCTTTTTTTCCAGACTGGAAGACTAAGGCTTTAAATCTGCTTTGTACCAGCTGTGCTGTCATTTGCTACAGAAATACAATATTATACTATCTTGAACAGTGCATTGTGAAATTTGACTGCTTGAAAAAAGATTAGCATACATTTAATAATGTCCATCAAACCATGTATGATATGACTAAGCTTGTTAATGTGACATAGTGATTTATAAATTTAAGTATAATGAAGTTACTGTTTACTACTGAGGTGTTAATATAGTTTTTTTTTTTTAATCTGCTCATCTTGTCCTGTGTAACTGTGAACTAAAGGTACTAATCACATTTTCTTTGTAATATATTCTACTTTGCCTTTCACTGAAAATGATCACTTTATATCATTTGGTATTTATTTTTCATGTTCTATTGCAACCTAAAATAAAGAAATGTCAAATAAAGTGTGTCATGCTATAAAAATCTACAATATTTGCCTCATTATAAAAAATGTGTTGCTTATTATAGAAAAAGTAGGGAATTCTTTGGAAAAGGGATATTTTAAAATATGTGATTATAATTAACATTCTGATGCATTTGCTAGATCTTAGGTCTTTTTTGGAGGATATACATTCAAGTGATTGTAGAAAAATGGGATGGGGAGAGGAAGAGAAGGGGAAGAGGGTTGAAGTAGAGAAAGTGGGGAAGGTGAGGAGAGGGGTGGAAAGAGAACAGAGTGGAAGAGAGAAGATGGGAAATGAAAGGGGAGAAGGGAAGGGAGGAGGGTAGGGAGTGGGAAGAATGGGAAGAAGTGGGGATGGGGAAGGGGGGAGATAGGCAGGAGTGCCTTACCCAGAAAGGACATCAATAAAAGTTTTCACTTCCCAGAGTAGGATCTGAAATGACCCAGGCCTGTCTTCCACTGTGACTTGGGAGGAGGTCTCCCTCCCTTGTGTGGTTTATTTTTCCTTGTAAGTAATATTATGCATGATCCTAAGATTTT
Source organism: Aepyceros melampus (assembly GCA_006408695.1). Taxonomy (NCBI): domain Eukaryota; kingdom Metazoa; phylum Chordata; class Mammalia; order Artiodactyla; family Bovidae; genus Aepyceros; species Aepyceros melampus. Next base: position 200,381 of record SJXQ01005476.1, on the reverse strand, counting down.
GGTTTGAATTTATTTTAAGGAGGAGACCCTTTAAACTCAGTTTACCAGAGTGCTTTGTACTAGGCACAAAGTCACAAGCATGGCAAATAATGCTTTCACATCTGCTATTTCCCCAACTGCATATATTTTCTTCAAGACCTTACAGGAAAGAGTTGCAGCAGGAAGAAGACAGAATTTGCGAATTTCAGGGTCTCTTGCCATAAAATTACCCAAAAGTCTTCCCAGATCCCACCATATATAGTTTAGTATCTTGCATTTATCCCTGCTTAACAGTAGCCCCTCATGTCTATGTGTTTGCTGTGTGCTCAGCTGCTTCAGTTGTGTCCGACTCTTTGCGACCCCACGGAGCATAGCCTGCCAGGCTCCTCTGTCCACGGGATTTCCCAGGCAAGAACACCGGAGTGGGTTTCCATGCCCTCCAAGCGATCTTCCCAACCCAGGGATTGAACTGGTGTCTCCTGCATTGCAGGCAGATTCTTTACACCTGAGCCACTGGGAAGCCCCTTTGTGTCTATAAATGTAAAAATGTTCCAACCCATGAAATATGTTTAACCAGTCATGCATGTTTGGATATTTAGGTTATGATTTATACAAAATCAGGAAGCAAATGATTGCTTTTAGCAATATCTGTGCTATTCTGAGAGTGCCTGTATTTTAGTTCTGAGACCTTTGCATCCATCGAGAAAATGGTGTGACAGCAGATTTACTTATAAGCCAGTGCCAAATAGAAGACTGTAGTAAAAAGCATGTAGCTGGCTCACTATGGGCACCCAGGTGGTGCAGTGATAAAGAATCTGCCTGTCAATGTAAGAGACTCAAGAGATGTGGGTTTGATCCCTGGTACAGGAAGATCCTCTGGAGGAGGAAATAGCAACCCACTCCAGTATTCTTGCCTGGAAAATTCCATGGACAGAGGAGCCTGGTAGTCCATGGGTTCTTGCAAAGAGTTGCACATGACTGAACACACACACAGACATATACACACACAACACCTGGGTCACTGCTGCAGAGGTTCTCAAATGGGATCATGTACTGTGCTTCCCAGGCATCACAGTAGAGCCCTTAAAATTTCTACATGGAATGCAACATCCTTATTGCAACTTAGCACATTTACTGAAGTATTTAGCCCCTTCCTGCTCTGTATTTTCCAGTATTAAAGGAACACGTCATTATGGAATATTTGCAGAGTAAAAGGAGAAATGCAGATAATAATAATCATTCAGAAGCACACTACAGGAAGATTGGTGTACGGAGATTGGTGTATTTTCTCCCAGTTCATCTCTTTAATTAGGTTTTACCAAAAGTTATTTTCTCAAATCAAGTTGGGTGGGCATAAGAAGCTAATTGGAAAGACAACTTACTGGTCTTTTCAGGTTAAGTCTGGTGGGGGTTGGAGTGGGAAGCGGGCAGGTGTCCTAGATTTTTTAATTAGTGTAGCTAGGATTCTGGGAATGCAAAAGGTGGGAGGTGGGTGCTTCATCCACCTAGGCTAAGTAAAAGGTTAAAAGAGCCAGGAAAGCCGATGAGCTTGCACATTCGTTGGGCTGCAGATTTGTCCATCACACTCTCAGCCAATGAATGATGCCAGAAAAAAAAAAAAAGCCAGCTGGGAATGCAGTTCTCTGGTGGCAGCAGGGGCGTGAGAAGGGTTTTATGGGGGTCTTCCTCAGTGCTTTCTTACCAGTGTGCTGTTTCCTTTGGCAGTGATTAAGGATGAGACCAGCCGTTTCCTTTCTTCCCCCAGCCCGACCTAAGAGGTCTTCACCTCCTCCGCTGCTGCAGTCGTCCCCCCTTCTCCTTTGAGAGTTTTTAGCAACCTGAATTTGGCCTTGAGGGTCCAGGTTGTCACTCTAAAAGTTTGTTCTTTCCCTTTAACATGGCAAACGTAGATAATGGAAAGGCTTTCCTAAGCAGCAGCAGGGGCTCCTGAAGAGGTCAGGGAAGAAAGGAGTTAAGAGACCACGCAGTCAAATGATGCAAATGCTCCCATTCTGACTGGATCTAATGGTACAGGTGTCCTAGACCTCAAAGAGCTTCAGGGGTTAAGTGATAAGATAGAAGCTGAGTTTGAAAAGGAATTTGCCGCTTTGGAAAAAAGGATAAATCCTCACTTGATTAGGTGTTCGCGAGGATTAGGACAACCTGTAGTATAATAACTCCAACACACATGCATTCAAATTTTATGTTTTGTGTTTTTTTGTGAGTGTCTTAAATTTAAAAATGAAAAATTTAAGTATTGTAACATACAGCGTTTAGAAATACACTTCTTTACAAGAGATGTAGAACACAACACATTCTGTAAAGCCTCTGTATAGTTTAGTCCTTATGATGCCCTTTTAGAGTGTAACTGGGAAAATTATCAGAACTCCACTGAAGCTAATATTTACTTGAGAAAAAAAAGTTCTTTACAGAGCCAGTTTATATGTGTGATGTCTGCTCCTCAGAGGTACAGAGTTTAAATCAACTTGGACCAGATGTATCTTATTATTGTGCTATAAATTATGAATTATTTATTATGCTATAGCACTTTACATATAGTACATCATCACTGACTTAAAGTAGCATGAGTTATGAATTTTTAATAACACATTAATACCACTTCTAAATTATTTATGTTTTTAAATTTTGCATGACAGAGGTATTTCCAAAGAAAAAATAAACATAATGGAGCTATTATTTCCTTCTGTGTTGCTAGTAAAAGTCTTTGCAAGTGGTTTTCTCATCTTTTATTCATAAGTTATGTAAACTAAGGGTATTAAGTATATCTTTGTAGTATACTTCACTGAAAGTTATCACTTTATTATTTTATTATTCTTGATTATAAAATACATTCATTGCAGAAAATATGGAAAATGTACTGAAAAGTATAAAAAGTATTTTAAACAATCCTATCTTCAAAGATAACCCCGTTTCACATGAAAATATTTATATCTATTTTTGTTAATGTACTGCTATCCCTTTAACTTTTCATTTGATATATTTTGGAACCCTTTCTCAATCAGAGCATGTAAACTTCATTCTGCTTAACATAATATATCATAATATCAGTTTCTTATGGGCATTTAGGTTAGGAGAATCGTTTTTCTTTTCACGAAACTTTTAGCTTTATATACAAATTGTTAAGATAGCAGAGAGTTTACAAATATCTCACATTTCGTTTCATATGCTATTTAAATCTTATGGTAGTGTGGTATGTTTTTCACAACTAATAAAGAGAACATGATACATAATTATTAACTAAATATATATTAATATTTTATTCATATTGCCTTCATTTTTACCTAATGCCCTTTTACAAGCATATAGAATTTCATTGTATGTATTTGATGCACCAGCTATGTCTTACTTTTCCACAATAATTTTATTTTGTCTCATTTTTTCATGTAAAATTTTATGCCTTGGGTATGTGGTTGAATACAACATAATTCCACTGTAACCATTGGGAGCTCTTTCAGTTGGCTCCTGTGTTGCTTTGATAGATCCATTTTTTTTTTTATCACTTTCTTATTTTCTGGGACTATAAGATGCTCCAGGTTTGCTTTTTTTATTTCTGCCCTGGTCCTAAAAACCAACCATTTCTGCAAAGATCATGGTTCCGTTTGTTGGAGACAACATTGGAAGCTGGGTATGCTTGTTCCATAGGTTTTCTTGCTTCTAATCCATTTCAGCTGAGAGCGCAAGGTAATATATGTATATGTATTAACCTATGCCTATACTTATATTTCTATATTTAACTACTCGTTTCTATATTTAGGTACTCATGAATTAATACTGATGTCTCCAACTCTAATCTGTTAACACATGGATTAACATATGTTAATCTAGCCTTCCCCTTTGTTTCTAACATACCACTCCAACAGTAAGAAGCATGGATTCAACTATCTGCTATCCTTTTACATAATTGTTCATCCCACTATATATTTGAAGTGAGTGGTTTCAAAATTGTTAACCAGTTCTTCATGAGAAATACTTTACCCAAAAGAGGACTGTGGTTCCTTTTTGCTTTATTATTATTATTTTTTGTCTAAATTTCCAAGGTCACCTACATTAGAAAATTTTTCCACCACCACCTTCATTGAAATTATTTCATATAGTTGTAATACAGTTAGATTCTTGTTACAGTTATCATTTAATCTTGGGATCCAACAACTTCTTAAATGTTTTACTTTATTTACATATATAAAGATTTGTATACATTATTCTTTGTGTTATTAAGTTCTATTGGTTTTAACAAATGTATAAGTGTTATTATATATGCTATATAGTATTATAGTGAATAGTTAGTACTTTCACTAACCTAAGAAAATCCAGATTCTTTGCCTATTTAACTACTCCCTCCAGCCCATGGCAACCACTGTGCTTTTAACCATCTTTTTAGTTTTGCCTTTTCCAGAGTGTCATATTAATGGAATTATAGTGTATGTAACCCTTTCAGATTAGCTTTTTCAATTTATCAGTATGCATATATCATTCATTTATGTCTTTTCATGGCTCATTTCTATTTGTTGATGAAGAATATTCCATTTTATGGACATACCATAGGTTTTGGCTCCAGATCTAATACTTTTAACCACCATGTTCCATATCTCTTCCCCAAAACTATAAAAACTCAGGCTATCATTATTTGGGGAGTTTGTTTTTTTTTTTTTTTGATTCTTAAATCTACTCTTAGCCATTTTTCCTCTCTCTCTATTCCTGTGCTTTTGTAGATAAT